>JALCCH010000005.1:198494-486633 GCA_023212835.1 Pseudozyma thailandica
TCCCCCCTCCCCCCCCCCCCCTTGCTCCCTCCCCTCTCCTCCCCCGTTGGGGCCCCCCGGTCCCGGGGGGGGGGGGGGGGGGGGGGGGGGGGTTGGGGGGGCTTTGCTTTCGTCATAGAGGCGGAGACACAATTTAGAGCTTTCGCTTGGACTTGGTTGTGTGGAATTCGGACAGATGCTCGGATCGCGCCTCCCGATCGTGTCGTGGTGGCTCAGGGTCCAACCACCAGCCCACTCGCTCGTGGCTGAATAAAAAACAAAACGTCATCGCGCACACAGCCTCTTTTTTTCTTTTTGTGACAAAGTCGGAAGAATCTACGACAACCCTACCGCTCACTCCATCATCCTTCTCGCGATTCGACACTCGTCAACTCAACCTGTCTTGTCCCTCTCAACAATCTTGATCCCCGCCTTCTTTGCTTCGTGACGAATGGACAAGTCTGCGACTGCATCGTGTCTTCTCCCCCCAAGATCTGAGATCTAACCCGCTGTTTGCACGCCGATGAGTTCAGATCTCAATCCTTTCACCCTCAACACTCTACCTCTCGCTCGCACTTGCGCTTTGAACAAAATCTCTCGGAAAAGCCTTTTTTTCATATTTTTTGAGACTAGAGTCGTACAAGCTGTACCTCGGTGCTGGAAGTAGTAGGGCGGAAGAAAACGCATTGCTTGCTTCTTTCTCTAGAGCATGCCTGCCATCTGACCCAACGCTGCGCCCTGTTCCGGATACTCCTGAATAAACTTCAACTGAGCCCTGCTGGCATTCTCATACGTCAAGGCATTGATCAACTCGGGTTCGGTCCTAGCAATCTTTGCCGATCTCTCAAAGTACTCGATCGCATCCTGAATCTTTCCCTGCTGCAAACTCAACTGCGCCAAAGTCGCCACCGCCACATCGCAATCTTCATCCTTCTCCAGCGCTTGTCGGCACAAGTCTTCAGCCGCTCCAATATCCTGTTTCCACTGGAACAACGCTAGCGCCTTGTTGATCATCGGAAGAACATTGGTCGACCCAGACTTGGCCGATTCAATCTCGATCGCCTTGTCAAACTTTTCCATCGCCTCTTCAAACTTCTGCTGATCCAGCAGCAACTCGCCATAGTAGTTGTACGCTTCCGAGCTCGTGTCAAAGTTGCGCAACAACTTCCTGAAGGCTGCAGTAGAGTGGCCGATGTTGCCGTTCTTGTAGTGCGCAACCGCATACTGCACCTGCGAAAAGATGAAGGTGTCGTCCAACGAAGTCGACTTCTCGTAATCCTTGATCGCCGCTTCAAACTCACCCAGGATAAAGTTGACCTGGCCGCGGTGGTAGTAGATATCCGGATCCTCAGCATCCGCCTCGATCGCCTTTTCAAAGTCCTTGAACGCCGCCTCCTTGTCCGAAAGCTCCATGTGAACCGAGGCCTTCTTAACCCAACTCTGCACATACTTCGGTCGGAGCGAAGTCGACTTCTCCAAATCAGCGAGCGCCTCCTTGGCGTTGCCAATGACGAATTTGAAGGTACCACGCATGTTGTAGGCGTTGGCCTCGAGGTCTTCGTTGCTAAGACCTTGTTCGATGGCCTCGTTGAAGAGTGTGAGAGCGTGAGGGTAGTTCTTGGCATCCAAGGCACAGTAAGCCTTGAGGAGCGTTTCGTCACCCTGGCTTGCCTTCTCCGGAAGCGTGGGCTTGGGCTTGGAGCGGAAGGCTTCAAGGTAAGCTGTGACAAAAGTGGGAGAGGGAAGCTTGGGCTCACGGCTCTTGAGGATGTCTTGGGCTTTGCCGGTAGCAAGCTTGCGAAGAACACGCTCAACGCTTTCGGTGGCTGTCTGGTCCCTGAACTGACCGAGGATGGCAACGGCGGTGAAGTCGGCAAGCGAGTCAAACAGAAGCGAAGCCTTTTCCTCACCAATACCGTCCTCTCCCTCGGTAGGGTTGCCGATCTGCTCCTTGGCAACAGCGCGACGGTTGAGAGCCTTGACGTAGACACGGTCCATCTTGAGAGCCTCGTCGCAGTCGGCGACCACCTTTTCAGGCTGGCTCAAGTTGGCGTAACAAGCAGCACGGTTGGAGTAGAAGACAGCCATGGGGTGAGCGGCGATGGCCTTGGTGTAGTGGGTGATGGCCTGTTCAAATTGACGGTTGGAGTAAGCCCTGTTGCCGAGATTCTTGAGGTGCTTGGAGAGTTCCTCACGCTTGGCTGCGGGAAGCTTGAGGATGTCAGCTTCAGGAAGCTCAGCAAGCTGATCATCGGTAGCCTCGTCCAGCAAAGGTCCCGAAGGATCCGAAGGAAGACCATCGGATCGCTGCGAGGGAGCTGCATCCGTCGAACTCGAGCCAGCAGCGCCTCCGGTCTTCTTCTTGGTACCCTTCTTCTTCTTCTTCTTGTTTGCTGAGCTGGAAGCAGCACCACTAGCCGAACTAGCCTTCTCCTCGTCATCGCTGTCAGTGACGGTACCCTTACCCTTGGCCTTGGCAGAGGAGGACGAGGATCGAGAGTAGAGGTAGTATCCACCAAGAGCAAGTGTACCGGTAGCAAGGGCAATGACGAGGGTTCGATTCTCCTCGACCCATCTGGAGAGCTTGTTGGCGGTGTTGTTAGCGGTGACCTGGGCGCGATCGGCGGCTCGTGCAGCCTGTTGCGAGGCTTGCTGTGCGTTGGGAATTGGCGCCATGATTGTTGTTGTTGTCGCAGTTCAGTATGGAGCTGATGCTGCTTTTTGATGGGATGGAGGAAATGCGATCGAGAAGAAGAAGAAGAAGAAGAAGAAGAAGAAAGGAAAAAAAAGAAGAGTGGAGTACAAGGACGACGCAGCAGCGCACCGACCGGCCAGAGACGGAATTCAAGCAGCAAAGTCGGGCACCAGAGTGTGAGAGCTGAGCTGCAACGGTGACATAGCTTTTCGCTTGCCTTTTTTCTCCGACTGTGAATATGCACTGATGAATCGAGCCAACAGCAGCGCACACGATCCATACAGAAAGCCTTTCTTCTGGCGCCGTTGCCTGAGACAGAACAGGAAGGAATCTTTTCTCTATTCAAAAATTATTGGGTGTAAGATCGCAATTTGTTCCGTGCGACAAGACCAAAAAAGCAAACACCCCGCAAAGGGCATTTGACGGGAAGAACCCTGAAAGAGGCCGACGAGCGGAAAGAAAGCTTCTCCAACGCAACTCAGCGTGGGGGAGAGGGCACACAAGACACAGGTCAAAGCAGCTTCGACAACCAACACTTACGACATCGCCTCTCCAATCCTCTTCTCTCCCATCTCACACTCACTCCTCCAGCTGGTGTCGACATGGTCTCGTTTCAAGACATTCAAGAAGCACACGCTCGTGTAGCACCCTACACCCACTACACACCCCTTCTCACCAACCAAGCCATCGATTCGCTTGCAACTGAAGCGCTCTTCGGCAACAAGAACGGCACTTCCACTTCCGCTCCTTCCTCTTCCTCATCCTCATCGCCCCGCGTGCGCCTCGCCTTCAAAGCCGAGCACCTCCAGCGAGTCGGAGCCTTCAAATACCGCGGTGCCACCAACTCTGTCCTCACCCATCTCGCCTCCGCCAAAGCCTCACACAACCCCACCCATGGCGAATTCAGCCCGTCCAAGCTGGTGGTAGTCACCCATTCGAGCGGCAACCATGCTGCAGCGCTTGCTTGCGCTGCCAAGTCTGCTGGATGTATAGCCGCGGTGGTGATGCCAGAGAACGCGCCTAGACCGAAGAAGGATGCGGTTGCGGGGTATGATGCGCGCATCACGTTCTGCAAGCCTACGCTCGAGGCGAGGGAGTCGACGGCAAAGGAAGTGATGGAGGGGTATGAGAAGGAGGGATATATCGTCAAGTTTGTGCATCCGTATGATGAGCCATTGGTGATCGCGGGACAAGGGACTATGGCGCTGGAGATGCTGGATCAGGCGGAGCAGTTGGAAGTGAGAGCGGCTTGCTCCCACGCTGCCAATGCTTCGACTTCTTCATCGAGGAAGCTGTTTGGGTCGAGGAACGTGCCCGCACAGGGGCCGAAAGCGGAAGCTGCTTGGAGGAAGCGAGATCGCTCCGAGCCGGCATTCGACATTGTCATCGCTCCCGTTGGTGGGGGAGGGATGCTCTCGGGTGTCTCTACTGCAGTCAAGGGCGCCGACAGTCGAATCGTCGTCATTGGTGCCGAACCCGATCTCGTCAATGATGCCTTCCACTCGGTCCAAACTGGCAAAGTTCAACTGCCTCCTCAACCGCCCAAGACCATCTGCGACGGTCTGCTCACTTCCTTGTCCCCTCTCACGCTTTCGCACATTCAGCAGAACGTAGACACCGTCGTCACCGCTCGCGAGGAGAATGTTCTTAAAGCTCTTCAGCTTCATTGGACTCGACAGAAGCAATTTGTCGAACCTAGTGCCGCAGTCGGTCTAGCTACTGTTTTGCAGGAATTCAACGAGGCCGCACAGCCTCTCTCTTCCACTGACACCTCCAACAGGTCTCTCTGGGGGCTCAAAGACTGGGCGCACCACATTGCTCAACAGAAGACAGCGGCGGGGCAGACGGATCCCGAGATTCGCATCGGAATCGTCTGGTCCGGCGGAAACGTAGAGGTCGCCAAAGTCGCAGCCAAGTTTGAAGAGTACGGTCTCTAGATACGGCTTGGATCAAATTCTGGATCGGGATTGGAATCGTATGTAGAATTACTCTTTACCAACGGGCGGTCGCAGAGGCCCACCAACATTAAGCCCATCGCCTTTACCGGAATACAGTTGATCTTCACGGTGGTCCTTATCTTGCTTGTACTGGTCCTGTGCGATTTGTGCTGATTCGCGATAGTTGTTGGCTGATGCATCTGCGGAGGATGGATCGTGGGTGAGGGGTACGTCGAGTCCGACACGACGGGCGGTGAGGCGGACACGTTCTTCTTCAGACATGCCGGTGGTTGGGTTGTAACGCTGGAGCAATTCCTGTCGACGCAGACCGCGACCACGATATTCGAACAAGATGAACAGTCAGTAAAAGAAGAAGGAAAGAGAGGGAAGCAGGAAGAGGAGGAGGGATGCACTCACAGCATGCAACGACTTGTTCTTCATGAAGGTATGCAGGTTTTCCAGGTTTTGCTGACGCATTTCTGCGGTGGTCTTGGCTGGCGGGACGAAGGGGTGATAATCGGACTTGGTTGCGGTCTTTGCATCCGAGACGCTGCCATTCTCAAAGTCTTTGTACTCCCTTTGAATATAGCTCACCAGCGGGCCTGTGCTTGTCTGCTCATGAGCGATGGACAAGAGTCAAGAAGAGAAGGCATTTGGTTAGCTCAAGTCCAAAGTGCGAAAGGATTCCCGCTGGCTAGATGCTTACCTTACGCTCGGCCTCTTTAAGGACATTCTGATAAAGCGCTTTGACAGCTGACGATCTTGATGTTGATGCGAACATGTTGACTCGGCTCGTACGCAAGTATTAGTGTAGTAGAAGCGGGTACAGTAGGCAGAGTGGCAAGGGTTCTTGGAGTCAACTGTTTAGTGTTGGACAAGCGAAAGAGTGCATTTCCGCAACCCGAACCTTTGACTTTTGCGCATCCTTTTCTTCTTCTCGCGCGTGTCTCCTTCTTCCGACAAAAAAGAAATGAGCGAAAAAACAGCTTTCTACGCGTGTTCCCCTTCTTCTCCTCCTTTCCTTCTCAACCACACCATCACATCTTCAAGTGGGGTTTCAGCTAGCGCGATCCGCCAGCTGATTTTGCTGACCAGTAAGTCTCACATCAAGCACCTCAATCCCGCCGACAGCTCCAGCAGTCGACCACAGCCATCAAAGGGAGCCCAAGCTAGGGACCGGATTAAAAGGATGATAATTACCCCGATGGGCGGACATAAACACCCCTGCTTTCTCTTCTCTTCCTTCGCTTAGCTCTCGTGTACAAATTGAGCGGCGTCGGTAAGACGCAGTGTTCCTCACGGGATGCTGTGGATAAAAAAGGGGCAGGCATTTGTTGATATCTACATCGGATACTGATTTATTTCGGTGCCTCAGCTAAGGCTTCGCTACGTTAGCTTCGTCATTGGCGATCTTCGAAAAGGCACGGGAGCTGGTCGAAGGCGGAGGGAAAAGGAGGTCGAGTCGACGTTTGTGTTGCAGTAGCTGACCGCTTGCTTCTTTCTCTCTTTTGCTAATTGCTTCGCAGATCTGTTGTGATGAAAAAGCTTTTGACTATAGTGAACTCGATGTTTTGGTGTGATACGGTGTGTGTTTGCTCCCTGTGAGCTTCAGACTGTGAGCTTCAGGAGATCTCAAACCGGGCAATGTAGAAGCATATAAGCCTTCGATGCTGTTCAGCTGATCTACTGTGATGCTGCTGTCGATCATCTTTACGAACGTGCTGTGTGATTTTCAGTAGGAGCGCGACACCAAAGATCGGCAAATCCTCGGAACACGGACCAACACAGTGGCCA
The DNA here is from genome assembly GCA_023212835.1 of Pseudozyma thailandica. NCBI lineage: Eukaryota > Fungi > Basidiomycota > Ustilaginomycetes > Ustilaginales > Ustilaginaceae > Pseudozyma > Pseudozyma thailandica. Next base: position 204,900 of record JALCCH010000005.1, read on the forward strand.
GGGTCCAGCTTGCTTTCCTCTTCTTCCTCGCTGCTCTTCCTCTTCCTCTTCCTCCTCTCGCCTCGCTCGACATCCTTTCTCCGGCCTGATTTTGATCAGGATGAGCACAACAGTCGCCTCCGACTCGCAGACGGCAGCGGCAGCTGTTGCGCCAGTTGCGGCTTCAACGTCAGGCTCTACACCGATGCCAATCGCCACGACGCCAACTTGCGATGCAGAGACGTCCAAGCCAACATCGGAAGCAGTGACGGGCTTGACGCCCGAACAGGTGCTGCAGGAGCTCAAAAGGAGCGGCTATGTGGATCAGCTGAGGAGGCAAATGTTTGATACGTTTATAGCTGCGCGCAAGCCCGAGCCTGCGCCGCCCGCAGCGCCGCCTACCACGGCAACTACCTCAACCAATTCCACGACGCATGGGTCGGCTGGTACATCCAACGACGCTCCGACCTCGAAGGTCGCTCCTGCACCTCCTACCACATCCATACCAGCGGCCAACACTACCACGATCGAAGCTGCCTCTACGACCTCAGCCCAACCCACCACCTCGTCCTCAACCCAACCTCCCTCCAATCCAAGCTTTGACCTTGGCTCCAAATCCGCGTTCCTCACCTCGCTCTCCCACCCGCTCCGCCAACAAGTCGAGAAGGAACACGATCAACTCCGCTTCCTCGACCCACGCGGTCAACAAGATCGCCTCCTCAAACTCCTCGAATCCGAACCCGTCGACCACCCCAATCGCGACACTTTGGGCGAGGCAACACTATACGACCTCCTCGTTCAACACATTGTCACTGCCCCCGGCATGCTCAGCAAAGATGCAAAGTTGGGAAAAGAAGCAGACGCAAGGATCACCGATGTCATTGCCGAATTGATGAATCCCGCTTCCAAGGACGACGAAGACGAAGAAAGTGCAGACGAAGACGATGAGGACGAGCAGGAAGACCAACACGCCCCCACAAATCTCACGGCGGAGAACGCTCAACCATCACAGCGCTCCGAACCACACCATATGGACCAAGATTAACCCGCCCATGTACGATTATCCACAACAATCATATACCCAAATCGAATCGCAACTAAAGTAACCATCTAAACAAACTCCACCCTTTACTCACCTTGACCTTTGCCTCGTTTTCGCTTTGGCAAATAGCGCTTGTCAACAAGCCCAAATACCTCGCTCCCAGCCTCTCCACCAGCTCCACATCCAACCTGTTCCCGGCACTCAATCCCAAACTCGCCATATTTGCCTGGCCCAACTCCACTTCCAACCCTCGCTTGACCTTTGCGACCAGCAACTGGCTCACCTCGCCTTCCTCCTCCTCCTCCTCCTCCTCTTCTGCTTCGCCGTTCGCATCCTCGAGCTCGATCTGCGCCAGTCGATCTTCGAGTACATCCAGCAGTCCAGAGATGAGCGCGGTGGTCCAGTGCGACCACACCATCCAAAGTGAGTCGCTTAGAATCGAGCGCAAGTCGCGCGCCGACAGCTCGTCAACATCCGAGATGGAGGATCGGGTGAAGAGCGATCGATCGGTTGACCGCCTCCTCAGACTGGCGTGCGAGAGCGAGAGCCGATCCGATTCGGAAACCCCGCCGCCTCGAACAGGGCTCGCACCGACAGCAGCGAGCAAAGGGTCGGGTGGCACGAGGTGATGATGGTAGCGAGCCACATCAACGCCCTCCGTATCGGACGAGCTGTTGGTCGAAGTATGCTGCTCCTCCACCGCCACCGCCTCCGCATTTGGAGCGCCGAGCAATTCACTCGGTTCGACAATGGCATTGGACCGTCTTTCTTCCTCCTCTTCATCCTCCGCCGCAATCTCCCTATCCTCCTCATCCTCCGACCCATCATCGCTTTCGTCCTCCGGCATGACGAGGATACTCGCCCTCACCCCGCCATCTCCCCTGATCCCCAACGGCAATACATACGCCGCAGGTAAACCATACCTCCAATGACTGGGCAGGAACCACCACCCCGCCAACCAAAATCGCAAAAAGGCTAGCACCGCACTGAGCGTACCGGCACCACTTCGACGTGGCGTCCTCGCACATCCTCCCCTCCATTGCGAGACTGCATCGTTCTCTTGATGTGTATACTCTACCTCCTCGGATCTGCGCGAAGAGCGCGAAAGTTTCGACTTCGATCTGCGCCTCGAGATACACGCAGACGCCCCCACCCGCTCGGCTCGTTCAGCATGCCGCTGAGCTTGTGCGTCGAGCTCGTTAAACGTCGCAAATTCTCTCGTCGTCCAGCTCTCTGGCTTCAACTCTACTTTCTTTCCCTCCTCGCGGACGACTTTGAGCAACCTAGCCATAGCCATCGAGCTCTCCATCACTCCCTCGTCCAAGATTCCCTTTGACTCTTTCGTGAGCAGAGGGGTGAGGTCGAGGACCGAGTCGAACAAGTGTGGCTTTTCGAGAAGGATCTTATCCGTCGACCAAGCTATCCAGCTCTGCCCCACCTCGTCCACCCCACCAAGTCCGTTCTTATGACGTCGCTTCTCCTCATCCTCCAGCGCAAGGATGTCATGCACTCCAATCTGCCCTCGCACTTGGATGATGCCTCTCTTTGCGAAGGATAGCAGATTCTCATGCCTCTTGCCTGAACGTGCGATGGCGAGGTCGATAAAGTCGGCCAAATTGTACCCGATGTGCGCGGCATGGACCAGCGGTGGAGCGGGTGAGAAGATGAGCAACCTGTGCCGGGGGAGCATCAACTTCTTGAGCAGATGCGGCAAAAGTGCACCGAGCGACGCGCAAAGCGCAGGGACATGCGAAATAGGATCGTGGGGGAGATTGCGTGGGTCCCTCCTCCTCCTCATTCTGAGTTGCTTCATTCGTTTTCCATCGAGCACTGTTCCACTGCTATTCTTGTTGTGTGTGGCCTTGTGTGCGTCGTAGTACTTTTTGAGCGGTGTGGTGTCTTCAGGATCGTGCGCGAGCTCATCTGCGAGTTTTTCCAGATTGTCAAGATGTGGGACGATGGCTAGCTGCTGTGCTAAGCCGGACGGCGGATGAGTCGGGTGTCCATCGCATGTAAGCACAAGCCCCACCGAGACCATCCTTGCACCTCGCTGAGCATCATCGTTGAGTTTGACGTTGCGGAAGCAAGCAACCCCCGTCGTGCCAGCATTGGGAGTTTGAAAGTATATCGTATCCTTGTCGATCAAATGTCCTCCGCTTGGGAGAACCTTCCATTCCACGCCAGTCAAGTCCGCCCCCTCTGCCTCATCAGTACCGTCATCTTGGATATCCACTAGATTGTTCTTGCCATTCGCATGGCTGTTGTTCTTGGGAGCGGGTGGGTATTGGAATTCGATCTGGTTGCCATGTCGAACGTGAAACCTGGCTAGGAAGATGGTGAGGACGTTGGATGGGCGTAATGACAGCCCCGAGGGCGTCGAACTTGGCCCTGCTTGAGCGTTCATCCTAGCGCTCGATAGAAGGTAGGTGATGGAAAGAAGAGAGGAAGACAGCAAGCAATGGGATTGGATGGGCAAGAGGCAGGGTTCAGTGGTATTTCTCCGACTTTTATTTTTTGAGTTTTCTCGAAAATGGGTCTGGGCGCTTAGGGTCTTGGCACGCGCCACGAACAAGCCGAATCGCATTTCACACGAGTATCCAACAGCACAGCACGCAACCTCAACTTCATCCACTCAAGATACCGTCACAAACCTCACCGAACCAGTCAAATCCGCAGTTCTGGTGCTTGAAAGAAAGTCTATGTGGCATGAAATGTCGTCTAGAGTACTCGGCAGAAAAGAGTCGATATGCACAAAGAATCGATGGCATGATGTGTTGCAATTAAAAGGCCTTGTCCATGGCCTTGAGCGAGACCTCTACACCCAAGAAAGTCGCGGCGTTTGCTGGGAAAGCCCTTGCCATTGCGGGACCGAAACCCTTGAACAAGGCCTTCATTCCATCCTTTGCGACCGTCTTCTTGGCGCAATCCAAGAAGCCAGTGTAAGTGCCGTGGGGAGCACCCTGGTAGCGCGACTTGATGACATCGGGAGGGATAGCCAGCGCCCACATGGCCATACCTGCCAAACCACCTGCAGTCAAGACGTTGAGGAAGTTGAGCTGAGTAGGGTCCTGACCGGCAGGGGTGAGCATTCGCTTCGAGGCTTCGTAGGCGCAGAAGTAGGCGGCGGAACCGGGACCGTCACGAGCAAGGGTTGCACCAGTACCGCGGAAGATGGACTTCAAACCACCTTCCTTGTACAGCTGACGGACAACGTCGACAGGACCGTTGTAGGTAGGGCCAGTGGATCCGGATTGACCTTGGAGCTGCAAAAGAACCTTGACACGCTCGGCGGGACCAGCGACCATCGTGGTGGGGACGGCAGAGAAGAATCCGGCGAAGGCGAGTTCAGGAATCGAGAGAGTAGGGTCGGTACGGCTGGGAGTCATGGCATATACGAGCTTCTTGCCCATATCGTAAGACCAGAAGGAGAGAGCGAAAATGGGGGTGACACCGATCAAAGGTGGACCCATTCCACGGTACATGCCCTTGATACCGTCAGCCTTGATGGTTTGCTTGACAACATCCAAACCACCAGTGTATCGGCCATCAGCAGCAGTTTGAAGACGGGTTTTGGTAAGATCGAAGGGGTGTCCGACGAGGACGGAGCAAACACCACCGAAACCACCGGAAAGGAAGGACTTGATGGAGGAGGTGGCTTGCTTCTTGGACTCGAACTCCTCGTCCTTGATAGCGGCGGAGGTCTGATCGTCAGCCATCTTGACTATGTTATACTATGTGTGAAGGGGTGATCGTTCAGAAGAAAAACTTGATCTTGATCGAGGAGGACTTTGATGACCGCAATCTTGCTACCAGCGGAAAGGACGAAAAGCTTGCGTCGCTGGATGGGTATGAACGGACGGATGCGATGATGGGGAAGAGAGGGAAGAAGGAGAAGCTGAACAGAATGAATTTGGATGATGACCGACCCGACCGGTCTCTCTCTCTCTCTCTCTTTCTCTCACACTGACCCCGCTTCAGGTCAATCGCGGCAGAAGGGGAAGATCTCGCTCGCTCGCTTGCTTCCTCCGGCAAAGCGGACTTCTCACAGACTGCGATTTTGATTGACCGACCGACCAGTCCGCTCGTCTGTCCGTCATCCGTCATTTAAAACATGAATGTCTGCTTTGATTCTGAATAAAATCTGCTTCTGCTTCGGCTTCCCCGCTCATGGGCCCCGCTTTGGCATCTGCTCGCTATCACTTGCGCCCGGTTTACATTCATGCCGAGGCTTCTCTCCAGTACGAGAACCGGTCAATTTTCTGTCTCGCCCTCTCTCTATCTCACTTTCTCTCTCTCCTCTTGATTCTGTTTGCGGTAGAATGCCACGCCCTGCCGGTGTATCCGATGAGGTTTCTTCTTAATTTCGGTTCGCTTGGCGCTTTTCTCCTCTGAAAGCCACGCGCGTGCATTGCTGCTGCTTCGCTGTGCTGATGATTCACCCATTGATTCACTTGGCTTCGCACCACAATAATCCCCCGCAAAAATTGTGAATCAGAGCCCAAGTCTCGACGCAGTCTTGTCTATTTCCGATCATGTCCGCTTTATTCTACCGAGACTTTGGCTCCTCAACTTCGACACACTCCTGTTGCTATCCACAATCTGAAGCATGCATGAGTCCCAACACAGCAAAGGTGTGAAATTGTCCCATGACATTGACAAGGTTGATGCGATATGAGTGTTTGGTGGTGACCGGTTAGTGGTGAGTGTGTGTTGCCGGTCGAACGAATCTGCACAAGAGCGTCACGCGTTCGATAGCCAATCACAGACAAGACAAGAGTGCAGCAGAACAGCCACTTTTCCAATCTTCGCATCTCTCATCGCACGTGAAATATGGCTTCAACGAGACAAAATCGAATCGGGCTACACTATTGCCCTTGCGATCTCGATCAGATTCGTTGTTGGTTACATATGATGAATTGATCTCTCGCTACGCTAGCCGATGATGGACCCATCCGACAACTGATTCCCAAATACAGTATTAAGCGGTGAATCCTTTGTCCAGATTCCGTGATGATCTTCATCATTTATACTGATTGTGGAGAATGAAAGTACATTGCCTGGTGCTTGAGAGTGGTGTGCTGGTAAAGGAAAGTGTGTATAAAGTCGAACTAGTCGCAGCTGCCATCCGCAGGTCCATCCAACCACCTCTCGTTCAACTTTGCTTCCGTACAAGGGAAGCTAGGCTTGCCCAATCTCTGGTTGACCTCGTTGTGAATGCCACACAGCCACTTTCTCAATGCTGGACCAGAGCGCACAGCTTGAGCAAGTCTCAGCGTCTTGTCCTCCCAACCGCCCTCCTTGTCCTCCCTCTTATACTCTTCTCCAAGTGCTTCGGCACACGAGTGGCAAGGATAGATATATGGAAGCGCGCGGAACATGGCCAGCATCGAGCTTTGCTGTTGAGCCGACGGATCTTCCGGGAAGTAAGCAGCGGCAGAGTGAAGGAGCGTCCATGCTGAGCGACCCAGCTCTTCGCCATCTGGTGGGCAGGTGGTAGTTGCTGCGGGGGTCGTCGAGGTTGATGCGAGTGCAGCCGCACCTGCTGCTGCTGCTGCCGCGGAAGCCTTCGCTGTTGCCGATTCGTCCTTTGGTGCAGCTTTGCTGGAGCTTGGTGGAAGCTTGGCTCCCTTCATAGCAGCAGCGAAAGCCAATTTTGAATTGCAAGCCCTACATGGCTTCCCATCTGGCCCAAGCACCACCTGTGGCTGCTTGCTTGACGTGCGCACATTATCCGCCGTGATACCTTTGCCTTTCTCCTTGGCCGCATCATCCCCAGTCAGACTTTCAGCTTGGAGTGAGCGATAAGAAGTGGGAGCAACACCCCATTCCGCTGTTCCTTCGGGTCGCTCGATTCGCTTCGGCTCCCACTCGTCCAACTCATCCTCCCTCGCCTGCAGCTTGAAGTACTCTTCTCGGATATCGATTCGCTTGCGGTCCTTCTTCATCCTCAGCTCCTCCTCCTTCGAGATTGTCTGCACCTTCGTTGCATTGTAATCGTACCGTGTCTGCGTGAGGTTCGCTAGGCCAAAGCTGGCTCCGACGATGGTCACCAGGAAGGGCAGACCGAAGAATAGGAGCGGCCTGCGTCGCACTTGAGGAGCTAGTTTTGCAAAGACCGTGTTGGACTTTCGTAGTGGTTTCGACTCGAATGTCGGCATCGTGTGGCGTGTACACTCGAAGTGAGCCGATTGAATTGTTGGTGGATAGGTGATGGTGAGTAACGATATGCTCAGCAGGACCCTTGCAGCCACCGAAAACAGACCTTAAACGTTCCGACCTTCCCAACATCATTTTCCGCCTTCCGAAAAATCACAAACAAAAAAGTGGAGTTGCCAACCGCTTCTTCCGCGGATGTCACACTTGGCCTGTTGCCCGCATGAACGTGCGCACTTTTACTCGCTCGGTTATTCCTTCTCCTAGATCTTTATGATACATTCTTACCTTTCCGCTCTGCACCTATCCGACTCCATCGTGATCAGCCTGAAAAGCACGATGATCAGACAAGCACGAATGTGGTGATGCCGGTCTTGACATCGCTGCGGCAGAGCCCGACCTACCTCTATGTCAAGGTCTATTGTCTCTGTGCGCTCGTCACACTCTTCCAGGCCGCACCCGTGTCCTCCAGGATACCTCAGCTCGGTCAGACTCTCCACCTCAACAAATACCGGCTCATTCGAACAAGACTCGGCCCACGCATCCTTCCGGTCGAAGAAGCCGCCGCAACTCCATCTATAAAGCCTGCTGGGTCGTCGATAGCTAGCCCAGAGCCTCCACCGAACCAAGTCGTCATCTCGAGCGATATCCTCGGACCCGCCTCACAACAGTCCCTCGCACGAAAGCTGCTCACAAGATGGTCACAAAGAGCAAAAGATCTTGCGCAAGTCAAACACCTCCTCAAATCCGACTTGACCGACCTCAAAGCCTACCCTGAGCTTCAATGGGATGCCACTGTTCGCCGTTCGTCATCCCTCCACCATGAAGAAGTCAAGTTTCTCCGGAAACGTCAGGAACGGCTCTCATCCAACGGTCAAGATTGTCTCAAGAAGTTTCTTGATCTTCCCAAAGACGAGCACGTTGATCCACGTGATGTGCCACTCATAGCCCTCGGTGGGTCCGGTGGAGGATATCGAGCCATGTACGGCTTTGCCGGTTTCATCGCTGCAGCAAAGAAGTCTGGTCTATGGGACTGCATCTCTTGGGTTGGCGGTGTGAGTGGAAGCTGCTGGACGCTAGCTGCATACTACACAATCGCGTATCAAGACGCCGATCGTCTCGTACGTCACTATCTTTCCGTCGCAAGTGAACTTGCGCACCCGATGAGCGTGCACGCTCTCGATACAGTAGCTCGCAGCAGTCGCGGCGTGTACTTTCTTCTCGGTCCTCTTATCCGCAAAGCTCAAGCAGGTATCGTCGGACTGGGCATCATGGACCTCTATGCCACCCTGACTACGACTTACCAATTCCTGTCCAGGGAGCCGAGGGCAAGGTTGAGTAGAGCGAGCTTTCAATTTTCCAAAGTCTGGTCTCGTTCGGGTGTAAGCACGGGTGCGGAACCGATGCCGATCTTCACTGCAGTACGAGTGGCTCCTCCGGACGCGCCTGGAGTAAAACCTCGCACCGACTCCTCCCTCAGCAAAGGTCAGCCACCAAAAAGAGCGTTGACGCAACACCAGTCGGTCGCATCGCAAGCTTTTACGCCCCAACAGAACAACAATGAACAGAAGACTACTCCGACCGACCCCTCATCTTCAGCAGACGATGGGAGAACCGACGTCTTCTCCGCCCTCACCCCCTCCGGGTACTTTCAGTGGTTCGAAGCGACCCCGCTCGAAGTTGGCTCTCCGGACGTACAGGGCTACATTCCTACGTGGGCGTGGGGGAGGCCGTTCGTTTCGGGTCGATCGCTGGATCGCAGACCGGAAGAAAGCCTTTCGCTGCTACTCGGACAGTGCACAAGCGCCCCTGCTGGACCTCTGACCGGATACATTTCTGCTCTGCTAGCATCGCTACCCAAGGGTACGGTCATGTCGAGAGCGCTCCACTTTCTGAACAGCTTTGTCAGGATGAAAAGGTGGGAGAGGAGGTGGGGCAATCCTATCCGAGCTGGGGACGAACCGAATCCTTTCTACGGGTTGAACGTGACTCCAGTACCCAAAGCGAAGCAAGAAGGAATCCAAGGGTCGAGGATCTTGGGAGTGGGGATAGATATTCTACACTTGCCACGATTGCAGAGGCTTGCTCAGCGGCGAGTGCGAGGAGATGAAAGTGCCGGATTGGACAAGTTGGCGAAACGTATCCTTTGCGAAGCCGAACAAGCTGAGTACCGCCAGCTGGCTGCTTCGAAACGGGAAAAGTATCTCGCGGTGCGGTGGAGCGCCAAAGAAGCCGCGTATAAAGCATTGTATCCAAAGTACGTGGTGTCTTGGAAGGACTTGTGTATTCTCAAACCGATTTCTGGTGGCAATGCGGTTGGACCCATGGACGGCCTGGACCTCGCACAACTGGAAGAGCAAGGATTTAGGACGAAGAAACCCGAGTTGACATTTTCCGAGGAATGGAGGTCGAAACATGCCAGCGTTACCGCTAAGCCAAAGATGCATCTCAGTGTCAGTCACGATGGCGAGTACGTGGTGGCGAACGTGCTCGCAGAAGCATCCACTCTCGACACATGTTCGGATAGCCCCACCGTCTCGCACAAGTCGAGCTGGGACGATCTCAAATTCCCCCTCCCTCGCTCTTCCTCATCATCGGACACCTTGGAAGATGGAACGTCGCTCACGCTCGGTCGATCCTCCTCTACCTCTTCCCATCCCGCATCTCCCCAATCCGAAGAAGCAGGGACGATATCGTGGGAATCGCAAGGTCGAATCCGTCTGATGGACTCTGGTATGTCCAACAACCTGCCCACCCACATCCTCTCTCGCCCTTCGCGCGGTGCCGAGATCATTCTCGCATTCGATGCCTCCTCCGACGTCCAAGTGGGCTCCGCCCTTCGTCGGATACACAACTTTGCTCTCGATTGCAACCTCTCTCTCCGCGACTGCACTTCTTCATTCTCTCCCCCGACACCCACCCCCTGCTCTCTTTCTTTCAGCGAGACCGGACGGGAGATCGAGACAAAGTTCTTGTCCCAGCACGCCAAGGTGCTCAAAGCGGAGAGGGAGGACGGGACGAGCTTCTACCTCGTCTACTGCCCCCTCCTGCCCTACGGTGGGGTGGAAGGATATGACCCGAGCACAAGCGGTTTTAGTAACAGTTATAACCTCGTCTGGACACCCAAGCAGGTGGAAATGGTTCTCAACTGTGCCGGGGGCAATATGGGATATGCTAGTCAGGTGATCAAACAGGTCATGCGTAGAGTGTATGACGAGAAGAAGGCCACTCGCCTCGCCTCGAAATAGAATTAGACGCCCCTTAAATTATGTGTTGTTTTGGAGCCAGCCGTCGACCCATCCTTTGCCCTGGTTGGGTTGAGGAGGGGTGTTGGAGATATGATTCCATAGACTTTCCAAGCGTCTGATCGCTTTCTGCCTGTTCTCTTCGGTTGCCGCATCGTCTACCGCGGGTTTGGTGGCTTCCTCAATCGTCTCCCTTAGTAAGGGAGGCATCCCGTATACGTCGTCCAAGTAGCTACTGGCGCCAAACCACTTGGTGATCTTCCTCACCACCTCGTCTCCCCTTCCTCCTTCTGTCTCTTCGGTAACATCGCTCGACTCGACCCTACCGTCGAAAATCGACTTCAACGCCTCCTCCGCCGTCGTCGCATACACCCCTTCCCTCAGGGTCGGATTGTCCGGTCGAGGCACGAGCAGTTCTTGTTGGCCCTGTTCGGACGCTTGAGCTTCGGCAAGGTTGAGATGAAGTTGCGCTTGGTCTCGCGAAAAGCCGGTGTTGGAGGGGGAAGGGGGCCGGTAGAGTGGGTCGAACTTTGACAACACTTCTTCCGAAAGCTCCGGGTTGGCGTCGAGCGCAGCTGCTGAGGTCGAAGCAGCGCCCGCGTTGGGTTGAGTGGAGGAGGACTCTTCAGCGTCGAGGAGGGCGAAGATGTCTTCTGTCTGGGCGAGAGGGGCTGCTACCGGCGGGGCTTGGGTTTGGGTCGATCCAGAGGGGAATAGTGCATGGTCTTTGCGAACCGAGGCATGGAATGGGGCATCGAGTTCAGTATAACTCCCGATGGGGTGGGTCTCGGTCGGGTTGAGGCCTGTCTCTTGCCACCGATTCGAAGAAGCGTCCTTCCATGCCTGGGTCAACGCTGAATCTTGTTGCGGTGCAAGTCTCGCCTCAGGTGCCAAGGACGTGTGTGAAGCAGGCGGATTGTCCAGCGTTAGTCCACGTTCGAAGTCTTGAAACATCCCTTCCTGCGCGTCTTGCGAAGCGTTCCTGCGGAACCCGCCCGCACCAGCACGGCTCGAGCTTGACCCCCCCGCTGCGGCAGCCCCTTTCAAATCTTGCACCAACCAATCCCTCAATTCCCCACCAGTCCCTCCTGACCCTGTCGGCGCAAATTCCGCCTTACCCCCACTCGCGCTCGCCATGAGTGACGAAAGCTGGTTGCTAGCCATGGTGCTCCTCAACGCCGAAGCTAAGGATTGAGCAGCAGAACTAGCCCCTTCCCCATCCCGAGTCTGCTGATCTGTATTTGGTGGCTGAGAAGACCCAGACGCGGGCGCTCTGGATTTCCCTTTTCCCTCGTCCGCCATGTCGTTGCTAAATGTGGGTGGATTGGCCGGGTGTTTTGAATGTATGGTAAGGGTAGCAGCGATGGTGTGTTGTGTGCAAGTTGGAGGAATAGTTGACTCGGATGTTGTGCGAGGGAGAGCTTCTCCACAAAACGTCGAGAAATTGGCCGAGCTGAGCTTCGCGTGAAACGTAAAAGGTTTTTGCCGAGTTCCGCCCTTTTGGACCCTGATCCTCATTCAAACACAGCACACAGAAGTTCAACAGAAAGAGATGCACATTGATATTGAAAGCATACAGCGGATGAATCGAGATGAATGTAGAATAAGAAGCATGCAATGGGAGCAAATGTGGCAGTGTAAGAACAAGACTGATCGAAGATTGAGCGATGCTGAGAAGGCGGCTGGCGACAATGTAGCAGTGACGAGAATGAGGTGTGTAGGGTATATGCGATGATGAACATGTATGCTTGAGCTCTGAACGGTCATGTAGGATGATGAAACATTTCTAGTCGGTCTTGGGTCTTGCGTATCAGAAGTTGAGTATCTGCTTCGGATCCATCGGCAACTCGGCCATCTTACAACCCAAATGGCACTCCAACGTCCTCAACATCTCCACGTCCCCCCTCGGCCCACCGCTTGCCGTCACCACATTCACGCAAACACTCGGCCTCCCCATCGCTCCCGCCGCTGCACAGCTGATCTTCTCCTTGTAGTCCTCCACCGATCTCGGCATATCGTAAAACACAATCAGCGGCATCTGGTGCACCTCTTTCGGATTCACTGCCAAGTCGCACACCACCAACGCCTTCCTCGTCCTACCACCCGCATTTACCCCCACATAGCCTCCAGGCTGAGCAAACGTCGCGCTGCTGACCATGTTGTTCGTGCCGAACTGCGAGGTGGTGGAGCGGAACTTGGCGAGTGTTTGCTGGCGTGTGTAGGTGTTCATCTCGCGATTTAAGCCGAGGGCTTCGATGCCTTTCGAAGAGAGCTTATAGATGAGCGCTTCTTGCGTGGTCATGTTGGCACAGTAGATGACAGTTTGGCCAAAGTCGATATCTTCGAGAAGATCGGTGATCAGGTCGAGCTTCATCTCTCCTGCGGGATTGTGCGAGGCCATGCCGGGAATGGGGCTGTTTGCACCCATACCGCCGTTGTGAGTTACCGCGACATAGAGGTAGTACTGGCGCAGACCTTTGAGTGCGGCCATCATAGGGTCTTTGGTGGTGTTGATACTGGAGTTGACCGGATGAGCTCCAAGAGCGTTGGTTGGCTGTGAAAAGTCTCGCTGCAAGCCCATGGGCTGCAGTGCGGAGCCTGCTCCATTGGGTCCGCCCATGGTCGAAGCACTGCCTGTCGGAGGCTGCATCATGCTGCTACCTCCACTACCGGCACCGTCACGACGTACAAGCACCCGGACCGACTCACGAAGGTGGATAGACTGTGCAAAGTTGAGGACGTCCTGCGGCACAGTGTTCGAGAAGAGAGCTATCTGACGGTCGATAGCAGTAGCGTTGCCTGCTTCCGAAGCTGCGTCGCTTGACTGTTCGAAGGGCGAGAAGATGGCATTACTGGCACTCTGGGGCAGGCCAGGACTTAGACCGCTGGTGGCTCTACCGACAGGTGCGGATGGCAGAGGAAGAACACGAAGCATAGTGCTAACGTGATCGGCCAAGTTACGAGCGATGAGTTGATCAACTTCGTCCAACACAACCATGCGCACTTCGCTCGGCTTGATGGCAGAAACGCCTGGTCCACTGCCGTGGGCGTGAAGCGAGGCAGCATTGTTCGTCATGTATGTGAACAAATCGCTCATCTTTTGCGGCGTGCCAACAACAATGTGAGGCCACGCCTGTACGAGCGACTGAGCTTCTTGATGCACGTCGATGCTGCTTGCGGCCACCATGTGGACGCGGATGCCAAGAGGTGCACCAAGGCCCAGCGCCATTCTCTGAGCTTGTGTGGCTTGGTCCACAGTCGTCGACACGATCAATGCGACAGGACCGCGGTTAGATGCGGTCTGACCGGGCCCACCGGTCTCCTTGAGCACGTTGAGCACCAGCTGCAGCGATGGAATGACGTAAGACGCGATTCTCTCCTGAGTAGGAGGGGCCTGAGCAATGATGTCGCTGCCGCGCAAAAGGAAAGGCAGGGCACGCTGCTGAATCTTGTTGGGTGGGCCGAGGCCGTACTTGAGGATGGAGCGGAGCAAGTCAGGATGCAAGTTCAGATGCTCCCATTTGGAGACGATAGCATTGGGTTGGATGATGCCGGTGCCAGCCTGAGCGCCGCTGGCCGTGCCGTCTTCCAGGCTGGGTGTTGACGGCAAGCCTGGCGTAGTTGGAATAGTAGCGCCACCTGCATTCTCTTTTCTACTGGGCCCGTATCTTCGATCTGCTCCATGGTCTTGTGCTCGCATGTTCGAACCGCTCCACCCGCGACCATTGGCAGGTCGTGGGCTGAGAGCATTGGCAGGCATAAACGAGCCAGTAGGTCCGGCGCCAAATTGACCGCCCTGGTTCGTGCCGACTCGGGGTGACGCAGCTCGTTCCAAGCCGCTGGGTGCTCCAGGCTGAGGTGTGCCCAACATGCCTCCGCCGAGCCCGAGCCCAGTGAGGGCGGGTGCGGCCCCTACACTCGAGCCGCCAATGCCGTTGCCTTGTAGAGTAAGCAAGTGAGCAACACTGTTGGCGAGAGCGCTGACTTGAGCATTGAGGGATCGTACCTCTTCGGAGGTGTTGCCACCAGCAGCAGTGATGGCGGCAGCGACGGCGGCGTTGTTGTGGGACGCATTGCCTCCGCTGTTAGAGAGACTTGCTGGAGGAAGTCCCTTGGTACGCTCAAGAAGAAGCGAAACGTTGCGGGAGATGCCAGAGATCTGACGCGAGAAGTCTTTCATGCCGCTCTCTACTCGAGTCAAACGATCGATCAGATCCTTGATTAAGGGCGATTCGGCCACTGGATCATCGACGGGTCCGATTGGCTTGTCGAAAATATGTCCTGTTGAGACGGACCGATTCGGCAAAGGGTTGTGGAAGCCGGTACCCGACATTGGGCTACCAACGGGAGAGTGGGCAATTGACGCACCTGCGCTGCCGATTGTTGCTGCTGTGGGCGATAGAAGCCCTCCAGATAGGTTCATGTACGATGGAACGTTCAAGGTTGGAGTCGCTCGACCAGGCGGTCCTGCACGAGCTCCTCTTCCTAGTGGTCCAGAGTTGAGTCCAGGTGAAGTAGGGTTGCTGGCGTGACCCAAAAGACTTGCATTTGACATGTCTGCAGGATCAAGTGTTGGGTTCATGGGTGTGTCGAGAGGGCCGTGGCCGTATTGTGCTGAGAAAGCACGCTTGGAGGGTGCCGTACCACTGAAGCTGTTGTCATTTCCGGTGCGGTTGCCGAGGCTGCTTGCCGGCCTGGAGAAGGCAGCGTCAGAAGGTTCGCGATTGATCGACCTGGTTGCATCGGACGCCCTATCGTGGCTAGCTGGGTGCATCCAGGAATTGGGTCGAGGTCTACCGAGGTTGGAGCTAGCGCCGACATTCGAAGGAGATCGGCTGAAGGTGCTTGTCGCAGCATCTTGATCAAAGGCGTGCTGTGCATCGAGATAAAGACGTGGGGTGCCAAATTCGGTTTCGCCGCTAGTGTTGAGTCCACGGTCGTGCAGGTTGATACCATTCTCCTGTAGCGAGGGCGATTGAAGAGGCAACGCGTGTGCGGACTGGACGTTCAAGCCGCCCTGTACGATCGAGGGAAGAGGGGAGCCCGAATTGGCGGATCGAAAGCTTTGGACTGAGGCAGCCAGACTGTTGGAGCGGCTCACCTCTGCTGTTTTTTGGCTGCGGGGAGCATTTCGAGCGGTTCCAATGATGCCAGGTCGCAACGCTGCGTTTGACATTGCAGAATCTACGGAGCGGATAGTGTCATCCGATACAGGACCAGCATTCTTGTTGGAAGTACCGGACGCACTCCGGACAGGTGGGGCAGGCTTGCTGGGCAGAGGATGAGCTCCAATACGTGAGACCTCAGCGCGCTCTGATGCAGATAAGGGCGCTGCAGCGTTGAGATTGACCTTTTCGTTGTTTGCCGACGAGCCCAAAACGCTTTGTGAAGATCCACCTTGCTGTGTCGAGGAGGCGTTGGTGGACCAGATGCTATTGCCGGGAAGAAAAGGCGAGACCGACATGGTCAAGCTGGAACTGAACAGCCAGAGGAGCCGCTCGCAGCGTTCTTTGCTCTGCCAACAATCAGTTCAAGTGTGGCAATTTATCGACACTTGCAAGCTCCTGGTTTCGCAGCGTTGATGCGTTCGTCGGGATTGCAATTGATGGAGCCAATCTAATGGTTCTGACCTTTGCGACTGAATGCCATGTGCTTTTTTGGCAATTGGACTAGAGCGTAGTTGGAGGATGTGTCAAAGCGAAGATACCTTGAACGAAGATCAAAAGCTTTTGTGTAGCTGCTCCTGGTCGGGAAACTTGTGTTGAAAAGGACCAGCTCAGCAAACAGGGGTCGTCAGTGAGCTAGCTCTAGTAATGAGTTGGAAGAAAGGTGTAGGGTGTCTGAAGCTCAGCTGAGACAGAAGAGTGCAACTCACACTTTGGCAACTCGCGTGCGGCTTTCCGCCAACTCTCTAGCCAAAATCAGTTTAAGGGGTCCTCGTGTGTCTTAAGCGCACTGCCGATCCAAAAAAAAATTGCTTAATTCCATGCACACGCAACGCGCACGCAGCAAGACAAGGTAGCAACAGCAGCAGCACATCGAGACAGACACGCAGACAGATCCGAGCCCGAAAGCAACACCTTTTTTGACTTCAAGAGCAAATGAGGTACATAGACGCAGCACACCGCAGCTCAACTACAAGAGATGCACACCGCAGTGCAATGCACATGCATCATCAAAAGGTCGAGCTTGGACCAGCCACTCTCCTCACTCTGGCTTGCTGCACCTTTTGCTACTTCATTTATATAAGGGCTTTGCGCATGCTAGCCTGGAGGCGAGCTCATCTACACAGCCCACTTTCGCTCCACCTGGTCTGCTGAGAGATGTTTTGCCACGACATGCTGAAAGATTCGTCCCATCAAGTATCCGATATGTTTATTCATAGAAATGGATGCAAATAGCTGTGTTTCTTCTTGAATCGAACGAGGTATAGTACAAATAAATGAGACGACTCGGCGTCCGAGCATCGCAGTGAGATGCGATCACCGGGTCGCAAACATGTCGGTCACTGCAGCCAAATGATGACACGTTGATCACTCAAAAGAACTTGATCCAGATGATAAACATAAAGAGGAAGCCAACTGCACCTACTGGCGCCCATTTTCGGTATAGGGCGTCGAGGTTGATCTGTCTTGCCGCTTTGCGGTACTTGAGTGACTCGTCTCGGAGCGAAGAAGACATGGTCGACATCTGATCCAGACTGTCGCCTCGCCACAGCAAGTCTTCCATGTTCTTTGTCATGATGCGCGTGACATCCTGCAGATCCTCGTTCAGACGGTCGAGATTCGATGATGCTGCCGATTGTGCTGTGCGCGAGTCCTCATACAATCGCTTGGTGCGCTGCATGAAGGTGTCGAAGCTCACAAAAGCGTATGGACGAAGGTTTCTCTGCTCCACCTGACTGCCGTAGCTTCGCTCAAACTCCTTTGAGAGCTCGTCAAGGTACGAGAATGCGAGCTTGCGTGGATACGACTTTTCGGCAATGGTGAGGTAGACGACTGAAGACGGCATGGCCGGTGGTGGCGAGATGAGGTAGTGCAGTGTGTATTTGCCGCTTTCGATACTGCATCGTTGCTCAGATGATGGAGTGATGCGACGGAAGATGAGTTTCGCCTGCTGCTTGTGCTCCGAGAGGTCCGTTTCGGTCTTGCCGTCATCGACGCTCTGCGCCAAAGGCAACCCATCCGAGACTCGTGCAATTTGTGTCGAAAGAGGCATCGTAATAGAATGGTGCCTGCTCTACTCAAGGAACGGTGATGTGCGTGTGCGTGCCTTGTCGGAAGGTAAGGGAGGCTTTCAATTTCGACCTCGGTGAGTTTGACGGGAAGGGGGTGCTTTAAAGAAGCAATCGGTTTCGCTTCAAGTTTCGCCGTTTGTTGGTCTTGAAGGAGCGACAGTGATTTGCTAGTCGAGGATGCAAAGGCAAGTGTTGCGATGCATGTGAGAAGTGAGAAGCGTGATGTTTGGAAGAAACCCGAATTGGGTCTTTCAGCGGCAGCTGTGCCGTTCATTTGAAGCGATATTATGGGACGACAGGCTTGGTCAGTGCCAACTTGAAAGACGTGGAGCAGCTGAAATAAAATGAGCTTGTTCGAGGGCTGAATCTCACACGTTGTCATGTTTTTGTCGTCTGGTCGTTTGACGCGGGGGAACTCAATTTCCAAAATCAGCACCTGGCCAGTGTTGTTTTCTCCAACAACCCGCGACATTCCCAAGAGACAGCCAGTCGGTCTCTGTCTCTGTGTTGTCAAGTTGCATGCGAGATGTGAGTACAACGACGCCTGCACCCACCAAATATCCTCATTTCCACACTCTATCCGCCATCCTCTTCAGCATCGCCCGACGCCCTGTCTTCTTCACTTTGCTCTGCACCTCCACCCTGCAGTGTCGACAGCTCTGGCATCAATATTCTTCGGCGGCACACGGTCCTATCAACGTCGCACAGCTCGAACTCGGAGCAAGCATTGCAGATTGTTCATACAACGGCATCCGTCTCCCACACCTATCGTGACTAGGAGCAAGACTCCGACAGCCGTCTCTTTGAGTCTCATCTATCACCAGCATAACCACACGTCGGACGTGTCTAGTTTCGGGAAAGAATGGAAGACGTCAACGATTTCTCGGGGCAGGATCCCAGCACCCACCTCACCTTGGAGTTGAGGGGCACTCGCTTCACCATCGAGCGCGAAACCATGATGAACTTGCCCGAATCAGTGTTGCTTTGCCTCTTTCCAAACGGTCTCATCCTTACTCGCCAACCTCGTATTCCGTCACTGCTGGACCAAGATGGCGAAGAGGATGAGGAGGAGCTCTACCTCGTCGATTTTGACCCTCAATGCCTTTCGTACGTTCTCAGCTTCTTCAAGACAGCACAAGACGAATTCTACGGAACGTCAGATCAGCCCGGCAAATACCGACCAAGCTCTTCCTATGGCAGCCCCGGCATGTTTCACTATGCTCAGCAATCCGGCGAAGGTGCGGATCCCAATGGCATGTCTCAGATCCCCCTGATGAACAAGCAGCCTATCATCGTGCTTCGCGAAGAGCTCGAGTACTTTGCTATTCCGCCAAAAAAGGCTGCAGATGCTGCAATCACAAGCAGCAGTGCGGATGCGCTGTCAGCCCAGCTCGACCCAGAAGAGTTCGAGGGCACTGATCCTGAGACTGGCCATCCAACACCAGCATTGCTTCGACTCAAATATGCCTGCGGTGATGCATTGCTTGACCGCAAACAGATCTTCACAGCATTGCAGAGAAACGTCAACAAGGAGAACAACTTGGCAGAGCAGCATCTCATCGACATGCTTTGTATGAGCGGCTTTGATCGCGAGGACACATGGGGCTTCAGAGCGCTGGAGCCCAACCGCTGCTGCATCACATCAATTGCGCTTGTCCTGCTCAAGACCGGTATCACACATGCAGGCGAGCTCGAGGCGGAAGGCATCAACCCAGAGTCGCTCGCATCATCCGAGTACCACGACCCCACAGGGCAGACAAGCATGATGCAAAACATGCGTGTCGACCACCAGCAATTTGCGACGGCACAAAAGTTGCTCTTGTTCTGGAGGAAGCCGGCGAGGAAGTGCTGGTGGGACGGTATCGACATTGTCTTGCCAGCAAGTGAGAAGGATGCACAGGCCAAGACCGGGGTTCCTGCGCAGCCTGAGGAGCTCAACGATGCTAGCTTGACGGCGAAGGAATTAGAGCTGCTCAAGTCAGGCAAGGGCCGAAAAGTGCGTGTCTGGGCACGCAGAGTGTGGACCTTGGAACTCAGCTTGATCTGAGCAGGCATCGCCTGCGGTGCTGCAAGACGAGCGAAGCACTCTTCAAGCTTCATTGGAAGCCATATACCCACCTCACTTTGTCGTCATCAATTATGCCTCCTGCAGGCCGCATCATCGCATCATTTACGGACGATTTCACGCAGCTCAGGCGCCCCGCTCATCATGAGCACCCAATAGCGTCTGACACACACACACGATCATTTATCACTGCTTAACATCCTCCATTGCTTCTATCCGCAGCTATGCTCAACCTCTTTGTCTGAAATCGTGTCTCTGAGTGGTATAGACCCGTGCTATTCACATGTTGCCAGATGGTGGACAATGGCTTCGCAGTGCGCTGTCAATTGTCTGAGACTTGTTCAGACATGGGATCGAAATTCAGGGACAAGTGTAAGATCTGCATTGAACAGATATTTCGCGCGGTAAATTCCTTGGCCAACTTCACGTGATGCGACTTTTTTCGGAAATGGCTCATCGGAGGCTTTCTTCTTGCAACACCGTCCTTGCTTTCGATCTCAACGATCTCTACATCATCTTGAACGTCGTCTAACACCACCGCTTCAAAATTGCGCCGGAATCGTCAAAATCGGAAGCCTCTCCGCGTCCATACACGAATTTGTCATGGCCTCAAGGACAGCAGGCGCCGCACGCCAGTTGGCAGCTGCTGCTACCACTTCCTCGCGTTCCTCAGCTCGCATCGTTACTCCAATCGCAAGGTCCATTGCGTAAGTGCCTCTATTTCAATCGCATTTCAGGAGCCGGCAAAGCTGCTGGCTGGATTAGTTCGTGTTCCAAGCTGACACTTGTCTTCATTTATTTCTCGTTCGTACATCACAGCACCTCGTCCAGCCGATCCAATGCGCCAACAAGCTCTTCAGTAACCCTGGATCAGCTTCGCAGCACATCTCGACCACCAGTCGCCAACCTCAGCAGCGCACCAGCATCTCGCGAGACCGAAGTTGCTCCAAAGGATGAAGAGCAGTTCGTCATGCCCAACTGTCTCCTCCCCACCGAATCCCTCCCACAAACCCACGGCGTTCACGTCGCCACCCTCCATCTTCGCTCTTACGCCGACGGTGTTCCCAACCTTGACCTCTTCGCTGACTTTGCACGCCGTGCCGCATTCGCCATCGGCATCCCTGCTTCAGGCGTCGCCCACCTTCCCACCCGCACGTCGCTGTGGACTGTTCCCCGCTCTCCGTTCGTTCACAAGAAGTCGCAAGAGAACTTCTGGAGAAAGACACACTCGCGAGCGATCAAGCTCTACGATGCCAACGACCAAGTGGTTGACAGGTGGCTGCACTTCTTGCGTATTCATGCGTTGCCAGGTGTGGGGCAAAAGGCAGAGTTGTTCAGGTACCACGAGTTGGGTGTAGGTGAGAAGCTGATGGATGAGGCAAAAGTGTTGCAGAGGCAGAGCTCGGAGGCGGCTGAGGAGGATGAGAAGGTCGAGACGAGCGCAGAGGAATCAAGCGCAGAGAACATTAAGAAGATTGCTGATGACATTGTGGAGAAGGAGATGGCACGGGAAGAGTCTGCGGAGCAGAAGTAAGTCGATCGACCTCACGAGGCCGGATATGCTCATCATTCATGCTTCAACCTCAAGCAAGACATTTTTGGAAGGCTGAATTGCTCCACAGCCTCAGCGATGTATCCCGCTTCTTTGTACCGCCAATCAAATTTGTACACTATCCATGTTTGCGAACATTTGTGAAGCCACCACCATACTATGCATCGCCACTTTCGAGCGCGGACCCGCTCAATTCCTGCCCGACAATGTGCTGCAAAGAGACATTGAATCGTCACAATATGGCATGGTAGGCGTCAACAAGTGATGCGAGCACAAAGGACTTGCCAAAAGTCCTTGAATAGATGTCGACAGCAAAGAATGGTCAGGTCGTGCAATTTTTGTGCCTCAATTTTGATGCCAATTTTCAACCTCCCTTTGTCACGTTGCACACTACCACCAGCCCTCCAAGTATAAATGGGTAGGTTAGCATAGACTCGAGGTGAAAGTGCGAAATAAATCGGATTATATGAGCTCTTTTGAGGGATCGAAGTGACCATGGTACTGTATGTGGAATGTGGGGCGCCTTGTTCATGTCTTAGACGAACCCACGGCCAAGCGGTGAAGGGAGATCGGATGAGACCGAGATCTGACCTGGCTTTTCCGAATGAGTTGCGAAGGCCTGGCGAAGCGGAAGCGACCCTACGCGGTGGATCGCTCACACAGCCGCACACTGGAGACAGCTGGTAACCCACCGCTAAACCAACTCTACCGATCTTCAAAGCTCTTGATCCGGCTCCTTGCCCATCGACAAAAGTGCTCGACGTCGAAGGACCTGATGAAACAGGATCAGCGTTGCGTGCAGCTCATAGCAGCCGTGGACATGCGTATCATGCCTGCTTTGTACAATGCGATGCAGTGTCGATGCTGATGATTACGGGGACACCCTTTACTGCAGGCACCGGGAGCGACGCCGACTGCATGGAAGCTACGCCGCGGCGCTGCGAGTTGGCCTCAGTCTGCGATTCCAAAAAGAAAAGGCTTTTGGCACATGGCCCTGTTGTACGCTCGAATAGCAAAACGCGTTCAGACTGCAATGCGCGTTCGATGCAACGCATCCACCTTCTCAGGGTCCCAAGCTGGAAACACTCTCATCAGAGTGCTAGATGATCAGAACTCGGGCCTTGAGGCTTTATTGAGCCAGTAACCTGAGCTGCACAGCAAAGAGGTCATGTTGCGAAGGCATGAAAGCGATTGGCTAGTTGATCGCGGGAATGACAAAAGCAACAAGGTATCCAAGCGAGACATCACACAAAGGAGTGCAGATTGCCCTGACGCCTTCAACACATACGATGCACACATCACGCATCAACTCACACCTGCCTGGATAGGACATCGTCTACAGTACTTTTTTTTGCTTCACTGCCAAGGTCGAAAGAGCTGCAGCTTCAAAATTTACAAAAGTGATGAGCATAGCAAGGTGCGTGCGTTGGTGGTGGTGTATGCGTGTGTCGGTTGCATGCGTGAGTGAGCGATGTGTGTGAGTGTTGGTCTCGATCTGCAGACTCCGACTCCGCTCCTGTCCCGAATGGCGCTAAACTGACTTTGAGATGAGATTTCTCTCTGCAGCGACCTTCATTTGATATTTCGGATCTGTCGCAAGTCTACTTCCAGACCCACACCGTCTCCCCTAGCACGCACGCAAGCAAGCAAGTAGCCACTGAGCGCCTTCTTCTCTCGACATCACATCATTCCAAACCTTGGCTTTCGAGACTCGTTCGCGCTCAGTCCTTTAGACAAGCATCAGGCATCCTCGATACCTTTGGCTGAACTGACATCGTCGGAAGCACCGCACTCTTTACCCACGCCACTCTCGACAGGTCTCACGGTGCGAATCCTACTTCGGCAGACCCGGCAAGGACCGGCGAAACTTTGGACAAATCACCAATGACACGGCCAAACTAACTCAGCCATCATGCAACCATTGCATTCTAGCCCTTCGCGACCTTCAGATAGTGGCAGCAGCAACAGCAGAAGCTCGCCTCACAGATCGCTGTTAGCCGACCAACGCAGAATACTGCGATCTCATCGACTGCCGTCCCAACATCCATCATCGTCATCGTCTCCTTCTTCTTCTTCAAAGGTGGTGCTCGCCGAAGGAAGCGAGTTCGTACTCGAAGCAGTTCCTGCTCGAGCGACCACTTCGACTTCCAGGGTCTCGGTTGCGACGAGGCATGCATCAGCGCCCATCCGATCATCATCAGGAGCATCTCCGTCGTCAAGTCAAGCCCTCAGCTTAGCATCGCCTCCATCGTCACAGCCACGCTGTGCCTCGGGTTCGGCAACCCCACCACGCATCAAGCCAGCAGATCGACCATATCGACCACCACCTTCGAGCAGCGCTCGCTTTTACGAGCGGCAGCAACAGCTCTGGCTTCTGCAACAACCAAATTTTCTGTCAACAACTTCAACAATCTACTCCGCACCAGCTTCTTTGCGGTATTATGGGCCAGGTATCAATGTGACATCTCCACCGCCCCCTCTGTCAGCACCCGGATTGCCGTCCTTGGAGCCAACCTCGCCGCCTACCAAAGAAACCGCAGATCGTGAGCATGTCTCTGCCACAACCCGGGATCGCTCTGGATCCGACGTTTCTTCATCATCACGCTTCAGAGCTGGAAGCGTGAGCTCCTTGACTGTACCAGATGCTCAACCAACAGGCAATCGTGCTCGTTCTGGAAGCGATGTCAGCTTCACACGCAGTCGAATCTCGAATGGATATCATTCCCACACGGACGATGACTCGGTCGACAACGAGCCTACGCCAGCACTGAACGCAAATAGGTATCGACATGCCAACTCGCAGTCAACAAGTATAGACGCCATGATGGCACCAAACCCTATCGCTCGCTACTCCGCGCCAAAACCGGCTCAAGTAGCTACAAGCCCGGCTCGGATCGTATCTACGCAACAGCAACTCGAGTCCATAGAGGCGCTGGGCGACTCAAACGACGATGATTGGGACAGGGAGCTTGGTATGTCGGAGGCTGATCACTCTGAACCTCTCCGCTTGCCAGCGTCCCTGCCGGCGGAACAGCCGTTGCGGCCATCAAACGCGGAACTGAAGAATTCGACTGTCGCAACACAATGCCCGGCTAGCAACACTCTCATCGTCAGCAATGTCACCACGCCCGCACAAACATCTACGCAGCTCCCAGGTCCATATACTGCCGACCTCAAGGGCATTCGTGTCACTTCAGCTGTCCGCGAAAGCTGGGATGATGACTATCTTTTCCAGAACGAAGAGGATCCCACCGATTCTGGTCCGCAAAGCGGCAGCAACGCTGGTCGCCAAGACGCACATCAGCGAGATAGAACAGTCATGGGAGCTACACAACGACGAGTGGATGCAGACGATGACGATGACGATGACGATGACGGTGACGATGACGTCGAGAATTGGGATGATGCCTTCTCTTGGAATGCCGAGCACATGATCACGCCATCGGCCTCTACGTCGTCATCTGTCCAAGAGGCATCTCGTCGCCCCACCATGGACAGCGCTTCCAATTACGGTCATGTATCTAAGGGGGCATCGGCCAGCAATCATCCCCGACTCACATCAGCAAAAGGTTTGCAATCGACGAGCATGGAAAAGCTCTCTTCCAATGCCTCGGCGGCCAGCGACACAACCGATTTCTCCGCACGCCTGGCTGCTCAATGCGATCTCACTTCGTCAAGTCGCACAACTTCACAGGAAAGTCTCGACCTCTCTGCCTTTGATATGGTGCCGGCATCCGGACAACGCAATGCGCTCGGCGGCGCCAGCCAGGGTCGGGCTGATCCAGGGGGCCACAGCGATGCCAGTGGTGATGACACGGAAACTGAAACACCCGTCAAGGAGGCGACAGCTGCGGCAAAACAGGATCGCCCTGCGAGACGCTCTCTCGGTGCTGCGCTTGGCTTTGATACCCGTGGGAAGCCCTCAATTGCGGAAAGCAAGAAGAAAGAACAGGATGAGAAGGCTGGGGCGAAGTCGCACCTGAGATCGCAATCCAAGTCAAAGCTCGGAGCTTTGCAACGATTGAGCTTCTCCCGCTCCCGCGTCAATGTCGTCAATGCATCCAGCAACAGCATCAACGAGATGCCACCAGTGGACGATAGCCCTCCAAAATTGTATTCCGACAAAACGAATCGCAGTCAGGCGTCTCTTCTCAGCCAAATGTCGGGCTCGTCCAATCCTTCCCGACGAGGTACGAGCCCGTCGAGCCTCGAGAGGAGCTATGCCGCGCTTCGTAGCACCAGCTTCCGTCGTTTGCTGGGTCGTGGTGAGAAGAGCAGCGTAGCCTCCACTAGCCTAGTCGGATCTCCGACACCTCCATCGTCGCCCCCACCCCGCCGATCAGATCTGCTCATACAGCCGACGGATGCCTTATGTAGCCCACCGCGACAGAAGTTTTCCGCTCGTCCTGCTGTATCGTCCATGTCACCGCCTTCTGCATGGCTTGACGATCGACGTTCGACTGAGGCAACGCCAACACGATCAAACCGTGCCGGAAACAGAAGGGGCAGCGACAGTGTCGGTCGCGAGTCACCCAGCCAGATTTCTTGGGCAGTACCAACAAGCCCGGGCAGGCAGCCTTCATCCTCAAAGGGCATCAGCCAACTCGGCGACAGGTCGACGTCGTTTGGCGAGTCCCATTTGGACACCTCTAGCTCGAGTGGCAGCAGGTCGTCCATCCGAGAATCCAATAGTCCATTGAGAGGGCTGAGGGCAATGGAAGTACCTCCATCTGCAAGTCCCCGACGGGATTTCTCCAGCTCCGATACTTTGAGAGGAAACTTGGGCCCCGGTATCGATTCCAAATCTGCACCCGTTAGGATCAGCCTCGATTCGACCAGAGCCGATCTCAATGCGAGCAGGAATCACTCAGCTAGTCGCGGCAGTCACAGTCGCGATCAGTCTGACGAGGCCGTTGTTGATGGCCCAGCGTCGCCCATGTACCCATATATGGGTGTGACGATGTTGAGAGGCGTCGAGAACAGCGGTTCTGCCAGCAGATCGGTGTCGGCTTCGACAGCACAGAGTCACACAAGCAACGAGTCTGTCCAAGGCTACAAGATGCGGAAGCAGATCTCCATGTCCAGTGGGACGGACGCGCCCGATTCCGAAACATCGTATGGGACCAGTGTTGGCAGCTCTCCAGGTCTTTCAAATCAGTCTTTCTCCGGCTGGCCGTCCTACGGTCAGCGCGGCGGGGCAGCGTTTGCAGACACTGCAGACACGCCATGGTCGCCCTCTGTCGATCTGTCTGGACGTCATAATCCGATGAAGACGCTGGACAAGTATCACGACCGCGCCATCAGCATGCCAGGATCGCCCATCAACCTGGAGAAAACGCTCGAGGACTACTCGGCCCGCTTGCAATCGGGTCAAGACATTTCGCTGTCACCGCCTCGTCCAGTGATCGACGGACAAGACGACGTTTCCTCGATCGGCACGCCGTCCACGACGCCCTACGCAGACTCCTCGATCGCGAATGATCCTAGCTCCTTCAAGCGACGGGGTCCGACTGTCGAAGTGGCTGTTACCAACGCAGGATCAGCGGCATCAGCAGCACCTTCGCCTCAGAAAAGCTCAGCTCGCCGTAACAGTTTGAGCGATCTCAAGATCCCTAGCCGCATCAGTAAGGCGCAGACGGGCATCCGAAACAACATCACTTTGGTCCGAGACTTTGCCAGAGGGATCGAGGAGCTCAAGACGTTGAAGGCTACTTATATGGATCAGAAAGCGAATCGCTCTGTGTCAAGCTCGGAAGCCGAAGAAAGGATCCAGAACTGGCTTGAATGTGCCGATGTGCTGATTGGCCTAGGTGAAGGCCGTTCAGAGTCTGACTCGGCGGCTCGCGTAGATACGCTTTCTCACACACCGCTGTCGGTGCGTGTCGATACTCGTCGCTCGACTCTCTCGGATGCATCAAGTCATGCTGTCCTCAGATCGCCTCTGGAAGCTGTCGCTTCGCGCCAGGCGTCCATTTCGGGGGCGAGGAGTACAAGTGGCACCAGCCAGGGTACCGCGGCAACGACTGCTTCAGCTGCTACGGACGGAGGGCGCAGCGTCGATGTGCAGAGGGAGATCGACATTCTCTCGGCCATCCTCGGCGATGCGAGGGTCAGCACTGCTCGGCCTCGCCCTGAAAGTCGTTCGCACGGCCGATTCCATTCCGAAGCTTGTTCCAGGGACGAACATCCGCAGAGACGAGCTAATGCTTCCGAGTCGGTTACTCACACGCCTTCGATCGAAAAGGACCTGGTCTGGTCAGCTACCACGAGTCCCGAAGGAACGAGCTTTGACGACGGTAAGAGGGGAGCAAAAGCAGGACGCGATAAGCCTTACCACACTGTCCCTGTTCTCAGCACTAATAGCCCTGTTGGTGTTGCGATGCCAGTAGATGGCGTTGATCTCGGTGACGGGAATCGCAGCGCTAAGCGCCGTCTTCGCAGTGCCAGCCGCGCCGGATTGCAGGGTCTGAGAGATTTGTTGAAGGTGTTCAAAAGCAATGCTGCTACGGATGATGCTACAACTGCCGTCACTCCGCGTAACTCGAACGCAATTGCAAACGGCAACAGCTTAGCTGAGTCTACCCCATCCAAGATCACATCCTCGGACGAAAGACGATTCTCCATCGACGGCAACGTCTCAACACCGTCAGGTTCGAGCAGCAAGCAGAAGCGCAAATCGATCAGTCTCAAGCGTCGATCGTTCCTCCGCTCAAAATCCTCACTCGAAAGCATCAGAATGCCAGTCACGGAACTGACATCGGCGGAAAAAGCAACGCCTCCACCGCCATTGCCGTCTCGCTCCAAAGTCTCACTCGAAATCACTTGGGAAGGCAGCCCTCGCCAACCCGATGCCAAAGCAGTCAAAGCTAGCAGACGGGTGAGCTTGCAACCGACCCCAATCACGACAGCTGATCATCATCGCCGCTCGATTGAAACATCAAGAGCCATCGGTTCCGATTCACGATCAAGCCAGCTTCATCGACCGAGTCTCGCGCATCGACCAAACACATCAATTACCACCACTGCGGGGGAGGGGGCTCGGAGAGTCAGCACGTCAGTGGACAGTCTTCATAAGCGAGGAGAAGAGATGGAGCCACCGATGGTGCAGAAATTGGCTTTGAGGCCAGAAGCAATGCCTGGGTTGTTGGTGTACGTTCAGGCGACGAAGCAGCATTTGCAGGCTGCGATTGATGAACTAGGTCCTCCGGTCAATGGGGGTAGATAAGACAGATGATGTGATTCAATATACCAGTTGTGATGTCTTTCACAGACGCTCTTGTCATGCTGTTCTCGTGATTCAGTTTTTTGTGTGAGGTGTGCTCTATGCTGTGGGTTCGACTTCACACAGCTTAAAAATTGGAGCGTGGAGGATCGAAGGAAGGAAGGAAGGAAGACGCAGAGGAAGTTGGAGCGATCTCCATCACACTCCTGTTCCGAATACGCGGACCATCATGCTCGCTATCAAAGTCTCGTTGCCGTCGAGTGCACAAGCCACTCAACGCAAACAATGTGAACGTTGCAACGTGGTGTAATAGAGCTTTGATTCCCGAGAGAGTGAGACGTAGGAAGCCTGATTCATTCCGGAGGTGAACACGGAATGTTTCTGCAGCTGTGTTGCCTTGACCACCATATGAAGAGAAAGAGAACACAACCGCATTCGAGATGAGTCTTACTTTCTTCGCAGCGTGAGAAGAATCACATCAAATATGTTTCACTCTATTTTGCTCTTTCGGGGGGGATGAGAAGGCATGTCTGTATTTTGTGTCTCCACTGTGTGTGTGGGGGCCGGAATGTTGTCGCGTGGTCGCGTGGGTCGCGTAAATTATTGACGCGTCGTTTGGAAAAAAAGCGGGAAAGTGTTAGTTTGGAAGAAGAGTTGGATTTTCCAGGGTCCGCCCGCCGATTGGGTGATTTTCGTTGCAACCCTTTTCCTCCATGCGGTTGCTGTCGGATGCCCCTATCTGTCACTTTGGTGAGTTGGTGCAACCTGTGCTCCGAGCCACGAAAGATCATGGTCTGCTGGTTAACTGTGAGTTGAGAAGTGAGATGTACATTGCCTCTTTCAACCGGCCGACTCGACCGAGGCTTGATGCTGTCGAGAGACTAAATCGCTTCGTGCGCGATACGAAAGTAAAGACATAGTATTGGGCACGCAAGGATGCTGATAGGAAGATCTGTTCTGGAAAGGTCAGGAAAACGTCAAGAGGAAAAGGCCAAAAATGGGGGAAAAAGAAATCCACGACGTGGGCGTGAGTGGGACAGGCGAGACAGGTCGTCTCGATCGTGACGTGCAGCGGCTGCTAGTGCGACAGATTCCTGCTCCTCTTCTCTCTCTCTCCCCCAATTCCCTCATATTGCTCGCCTGCATAGGAACTGGCATGAATATTGACTCCAACGCTGGGCATTGTTTGCATCCGTCAGCAGCTTGTGAACAGAGTTTTAACTGAGAATTGGAAAGCAACGTTTGCCAGTCGTCGAGGCGCTGGCTTACTTATTGAGGTGTCTGTCTGCTTTGATTCCTTCTCATCGATGCCGGGGGTCGTGCCTGAACTCTGAACTCATTCTGGGGTGCATCGACTTGACCGGTAGGAGTTCGGGCCCGGGATGTGATATGACGACCACATGTACCACTCGAACGACCATACGAGAAGAAGACCTTTGCTCACGGTCGTCCGCGTTCAAGCCCGAGTGGATCATAGGAAGGATCAGGGGGTGCAAAAGTGCAGACAAACGCCGACAAATCTTCATTGTTTGCATTCGTTCACAGGCGGACTTGGCAGTAAAATCGGGTTCCTGAAGGTGATGGGAAGTGTCGAAATGCAAAGCCGTGATACGCGGATCGTCCAAGCTGCCAGATCCAAGCCAGAAACAAAAAGGGCATGTCCGACAGGCTGACAGGCGGGTCAACTTGTTCCGGTTTGCAATTTCATTTGGACAACTCGCTTTGATCGCGACCAATCTGGGTGTAGGTCGGAACAAGGAGCGCGAGCTCTTCTACTTTCGTCACGATTCGTGCCAGTAGATGGACCAATGCGAAGGTGTAGCGGAGTTTTGCAAAGTGTCAAATGTATGGACTCATGCTGATTCGATCAATCACGAGCTCGGACATTCCACTTTTGACTCGTCTGCGTGTGCAACCGAAGCATGGGAAAATACATCCACAAATATTCCGACGAGCTGCAGAAGGCGAGTACAGGGCAGTAGAGTAGATCGTGTCTTGCTTGCTGCTGTCAGGACTCAAGCTCGCCTGGGAAGACGCGTGGAATCCTGTCTCGCTTGTCCTCGCGTACGGTCAGTCGCTTGCCAAAGTAAGATTCCTTCCGAAGCATACTGTAATGATACGTCTTGATCTTCGGAGACAGCATTTGCAATGAGCCTCGATTCGACTGTGTGAGTTGTTTGCGGTTCAATTAGGCAGCAGCGTTTCTGTCATGCGACCAATTCGAAAGGCCGACACTCCGTCAGCCTATCGTTTAGACTTAAGCAGGGGCTTGTCAGAATGCAACTCATTGTATCAGCATGAAAGATTTGATCGCGGTGTCCGCATCAAACACTCAATCGCTACCACAAACCGAATGGATGAGGTGGGTTTCGATGTCTGCACTGATGGAGCCACGTGGAAAGTGCATGCAGCTTGGAACGATGACTTGCAGAAGCCGCCTACAATTGGCAAAATATGTAATAAATCAATTTTTTTATGATCAGAATCGGATTTCTGCGAATTCGCAGCTCTCCGTTCGGTGATTGTCGGAGGAGAACCTCGGCCCAGCTCGTTTCGATCGAGGAGCGCATCGCAAACCCAATCGCTCCTTGATGAGAACTGGAATCAACTGTCCATTCCGCGCTTCTCCGTCGGCTTTCTGCACCAGCAATCGCAGCACGTAAAACACCCTCTGACACCAAGATGTGACTGATGACGATACTTGAATAAAAAGTTTTGAACCTACTGGTTGTGCATAAACTCTTACTCGTGCTCTGACAAGCAAGGCAGTCTTGGATCAAAGTGGGATTTGAGTGTCAGAAAAGCGTAAGGGAGCAATCTCAAAGAAGCCAGTTGGACGTGCCTGAGATAGATTTCCATTTTTAGCCGAGGTAGCGGATAATCCGGTTCTGGCATCGCGATTTCGAGGTTACGCGCCACTTATGGACGCGCTTGAGCAGCTCCTTGCATTTTCTAAGCGCCCGCGATGAACAAAGAGCAGCCTGTAGCTCGAACCGAGGATGGCCCAACTTCAACATGATTTGTTTTCTCTCAAAGACAATGGTGAATTGCACAGCAGCTAGAGACAGTCATAATTGAAAGGTGGAGAGACTCCTGAGCCTGCAGACGGTGAAAAGACTTTCAAGCTGTCAAGCTGTCAACTCGAAGCGAAGTCCAAAGCCTCCCGAGAGCGCTCGCTGAACGAAACATGTCCTTTCCGTCTTTGTCTCCCATGCTATAGACCGCGGTTTCAAGCGAAAAGATGCCAGGCTCGCTTATGACCTTGGCGTGGGCAGCTTGACGGCATTGATCTCAGAATTATCGCGGGCGTGGAGGGGGCAGGGACGAAAACCACTTAGCTTCTGCCAGGGAGAGAAGGAGGCTCGACCATGCTGATCCATAGCGGGGCAGGGTCCACCTCGGAAGAGATTCTGGCAGCTGTCCGAAGCGACAAGGCGCTTGGGCCCCCTGCTGGAAGCGTCTTCAGGACTAACAAGGCTTTAGATTCAACGCACCTGCGCGTCACATTTTGCTCTGGAGCGTCGGGTCGGTCCCGATGTCTCAGAGTTGTGGAAGTGAGTCTTATCCTTGAAGTTGACATCAGTCCGAGACTTGACGCGGTAGCGACCATGACTGACAAGAGTAGCCTTGACAGAGGGCGGTATTTCTCTTGTTTTCAGCCAAATAGGTGGTTGGCATGATCCGGTTGTGAGAAGCAAGATATGGTCGATCGTCGGCAAAGTGAGCTTGGAGAAGCCAGTGGGGAGGTGGCAGACAGGCATGCGCGACTGAATGTCAAAATTCTGAAAATGGTCTTGTGGCTCTATCGAGTCTTTGATGCAGGGCTGTGGCTGATACGGTTCCTGTTTCATCTCAAGCGTCGATCTGACTTGGCCTCCCTGAAAGAGGTTTACTGACAGATGCAGTGCCTTTGTGAAGTAGACGTTCCGCATGCGCACGATGATGAAGTGGCGAGCTCAACTGCTGGTGTATCTCACCGTTGGGAGCAGGCGCTATGCGACGCCAAAGGCAGGTCTCGCATGGTCCAGTAGCGTCTCTTCTCCGTGCATCTTGACGACGCTGAGAAGGACAAGGTCACGGATTAGGTCCGATGACAGGCTGAGATGGAGCAGTGGGGTCAAGGACTGATTCAAGTCTCGAATGGCTCGCTTGCGAGCTGAGCTGAAAGCAAATCTTTTGTCGCGCTCTCAGACAAGTTAAGAAAGGAGGAGCACTTGAAATTCACATTTGGTACAGTTGCGCTTCATTCGGTGTAGCCGATCATACTCGGTCACACGCTCGCTTTGAGCAGAGTAAAGGCAGGTTGAGCAAGAGCACGGGTTACCGTGAACGGGGCGCCCAAGAGGCTTGAACCAGACAGTCCGAAACCGAACAAAGGTTGTGACTCTGGCTTTTCACGGTTACGTTTTGAAGATGCAATGACCATTTTGCGGAGATCAGGACAGATCAAGCAGCTCGGACGGTGCTTGTACGATCAAAGCCATCCGACGGATCGCAAAGAATGCCGAGACGAAACGCACTTGGTATGGCGAACAACATGGGCCTCTTGTCGGACTGACGGAATACTGCAGTGACTAGCGTGAATGAGCGGGTTAAGCTGCATTCAGCAAGACGCCGGAGCCAGTGGTCTCCTGCCAGCGTCGATTCGCTTTCTCGTCGCATTCCTTCGACCAACAGAGACGCTAAACTAGTGGAATTGACGCCATTCAAATTCGGCTAGTGTCTTGACATTGGTACAGTGGACCCGAAAGGAGTCAAAGTGACCATGTGAAGGTGTCTTTGTGAAAGTTCGGCTATGCCGAAAGCAGCGCACTTGGCTTGCAAGGAAGAGGACAAAAGAGCAAACGGATCCGTGCACGCGCCTCGCTTGGCTCAAGACACCGGCATCTCTGCTGGTTGTGATGTGAATTGGCAAGAATCCTGTTGGGACAATTGTCTCGACTTGCAATCGTAGTGCATCACAATCCAAGGTCTCACGCAATTGTGGGACCAATACCGCGAAAGCAGCCGCAGCAAGCACAGGATCCCATGTGCTGACAGAACAATGTCAGTCAGGGCATTCTGGCCGAGAAGACCGCAGAGACAGCACGGAGTTTGAGCTCAAAAGTCAAAAGGAGCGTAATTCGATGTACCACGCTCCGATGTGATTTTCTGCTGTGATGAGCGGACTGTCCAAGACCGACAAGGCCATCGACACGAGGTCAGCTTGAAGTCATGAATCTCCGCTCGTCTGGGATGAGTCTGATCTGCTGCTTCTGTGAATTAAGCTGGTACCTTGCGATCGTTCCCATTACAGCTTCGGGGACGTGTGTGATTTCAAGGCCCTGTCCGCAAAGCGCACAGCGACGTTTTCTGGTGCTGGTTGCTAGGACTGGCGTGCTTGACCGTGCTCCAAGAGTCCTTGGTCCACGGTTCCGATCTGCATAGATGGCTCTGTTCTGTGGATCTGTGTGCTGTGCATTTCATTAAAAACACTTACCCCGGGACAGACTTCAAACAGACAGGCAGGTACACGGTAAGGGGTTTTTGCGGGCGTTTGTGAGGTTGTCTTTGGATTTGTGTTCATCTTGCATATCCACTCTGCGTTTCACGGAGAGTGAGAGAGAGCGGAAGATCAGGGGGTGGCTTGGAGCAGTCACTGTCACAAGAAGCATAAGTTAGGTTGGCGACGGGGAGTTGGCAGTAGAGAGTCCTTGCTTTTGGTAGAGTTGCCACAGAGTGTTTGCTAGCACGCACTACCGCAGGCAGCAAACCAAGCGGAGAATCAAAAGCATAACTCATACACACGCAGCCTACCTCGCTTCTGTACAAGCCGGTCTCAGTTTGAAGCCTTTGACAGCCAGCCACACAAGCGTGACTGTGTTGATGTATGTTTCAGGAAGAAATCGAGCAAGTGTGAATTTTATTGTAAATAGCTTTTGGAGCACTCGACTTCCCACGTCTCCGTGCAACACGAGACAAGCGAGACGGCTGATCACAAGGCGGGTATCATTGTTCACTGCCACGCCCCGACCAGATTGATCTGCGCGCCAACTTCGGTTCAAGAGGGCGTATCTGACATGGATGCGATGAGAGGTGTCTTCGGGAGCCTTTACAATAAGATAGCTGCAGGACCAGGCAAAGAAGGATGAAATCAATCGGACTTGCCTTTCACTGATTGCATCTACTGTTCGGAGCAGATGGGAGTTTGCGATGAGATAGATAGGAGACGAGATCGGAAAGAGCGTGAGCGTGGGCGAGAGCATGTACCCTCTTTTCATTTTCGAGACTGTCTTAGATTTATCTCTTCATTTTTTATATTTTTTATATTCTTTATATTTTTAATTTTTTGAATACAGATTGGAGGATTGCAGCTCACATGCAGTCAGTTGAGCAGCGAAATGCAGCATTTGGCCGCAAGAGATCACCACGAGCAGCCGCAGAATGCCACTTAAGCGAGACCAAAACCCTGTTGGTCAAGGCAGGGTGACTTCAGGGGGACATGGCACTTTCCCCGGACCCTCCCTCTTCGCCTCTTTTGTCGCTATTGTTCTTGGTGCTGCCCCTCCTGCTTCTGTACGCAAATTCAATAAGTTAGCCTGGATTGATGCCCTTTTGCGAGTGTGCACTGCAGAGGGCAACAATAATTCTTGGGTGAGCCTCCTTTTCAGTGGCTCCACTGTATCGCTGCTCGGCCACGCCCAAATCCATTCTCCGCTGGCTCTCTCTTTTACTGTACTACGTCCATGCCTTGCTAATTCGCCAACCCCCCCGTTCTCCCTGGCTTTACCTATCCCTTTTGCATTTGCTCCCTACCTTCGCTTTGACTGGCTCTGCAAGGCATTCTCGACTCGCACGTCCAGTTGCAACTCTGGTTCAAGCGCTAAACGCCTTGGACTGTACCCTTTCGCTGCTTGTCACGGATAAGCAATAGGCTGCTATCGTCTCCAAGTACATATTGACCTATACATCGGACCCTCGTCGACACGATCCCCTCTCTTCCCTTTGTAACCCTCCCTCTCATCACCCTTCACACAGGCCGTTTCGGTTCAACGTGGTGGTGCTTTAGTGACCACTGCGAGCGCGGTCCCCTGCCAACGCATCTCTTGCATCGTTCATCTTCGGACTCGACCCCCCTACCAAGCAGGTCACCCGCGACCTCATCATCATCATCATCATCATCATCATCCTGTTTTCTGCATACCCATCTCGTTGGCAAGATCCTGCTTGCTTCGTCTTGGCACCTCATCCTTCCTTGCTACCAGTGCATCCAGCATCGCATTTCCGCCGCATTGCATTGCATGACCTCAGCATAGCAAAGCATAGCACCACGTGCAATCATCCTTAATCAGCCAATCAAGCTGCGCTCCATCCACTTCCTTTTGTTATCATTTCTCAGCTTCTGTACCATCGTTGCATCCTCTATCGTTCTCTGTCAGCTACCGTCCCATCTAGCTTGCTGCTTTCTCATGTCAAAAGCATAGCTCACACGCATTCCGCACCGCATCTTCACCCCGTCATCCTCCTCATACTTTCCCATGCACCCCTAGTCCCATCTCTTTTGACCTAGTCTCAAAAGCGTTTGTTCGCGTATACACAAGCGTCGATCGCGCCCACCCAGCCTCTGCTTTATCATCCACATCCAGCAAAACTCGTATCACCATGTCTCGACCCAGCCTCGGTCATCGCTCCATCTCGGAACAGGCCCCTCTCTATAATCCTTCGGCAGCCCCCAACTCTGGATCTCGCCTTCGTGGAAACAAGGCTGCCAGTGGTGCAAAGATTGCTACTGGCTCCATCCTACCCTTCTCGCCCCTTCTTTCTCTGCCTCCTGTCGACAATGCCATACATCAAGCCCTTGATCAGGAGCTCTACGATGGAGAACAGGTCGAGAACCGCATCCCATCAGCTTACTCGAGTTCAAGCACCCTCGCTACTCGCCGCCAGGCACGTCGAGGTGTCTCGGAAGGCTTCTCTTCCCTTCACCCCCATCAAAGCAAATCAAGCAGTCGTCCTCCCATCACTTTGAGTCCTGCATCGGCTCTGGGTCCCAAAAAGGCACTCCGTCTTGACATTGCTGCCGCATCCGATATGTCGGGTCAGCCTGTCGCTTGCAAGTCCGCTGGTATGATTCGCAGCTACTCTATGCCCGTCGCTACACAGCAGGAACATGACGAGCAGCAACGTATAATGGCACTTGGTGTCTCTCCCGTTAACCGTTGTGCCAGCAACTCCTCGTGGTGGCAGTATGGATGGCCCTCGCCGGGCGGTGTCACCCACCGACATCTTCAGCGTCCCGCTGCGGCGCCAGAGTTTGTTGGTGAACGTCGACGTCCATCCCAATCTAAGCTCGCTACTGTCATGGCTCCTGCTGGTGTTGCCACGGCCGGACCATTACTCATGTCCGTGTCTCCGTCGGCCTCCAGGCCTAGCAGTCGAACCAGCAAGACTCACTCTAGCTGTTCGCCCAAGATGAAGTCCAAACACCTCCCCAACATCCATCAACACTCTTTCCAATCATCGTCAGCACGATCTTCCGCATCGTCATCGCCTAAGATGGGTCGCTCGCCGCTGTCGATGATTTCGATCAACTTGCCTGCTATCGATCAGCAAGACTTCGCTTCTTCGAGTAGTGATGACGATGAAAAGTCGATTGTAGACGACACTATCACTCCCTCCGAGGCTGCTTTTGATATCGAGATGGACGCTCTCAACGCACGCTTTGCCGAATGGTCCCGTTCTCAAGCCACTCCCCTCGCCGCCGCTCCTTCCCACCCCATCACCTCGACTGAGGATGAAGACTATTTTAATCTTGTGCACGACGATTCCGCTGCTCCGTCGCATCTCCTCATGCGTGGCGGAAACGGGACCCTGAGGGCGGGAGGAAGTGACACCTCGGACGAAGCTAGAACGCCGCGAGCCTCCTCCCCTCGCCCACTCAGCAAGGCTGCACTCGAAGAGCAACAGTTTCACGAAAGTGCCTCTCGCTGGAGCGGAAACTTTGATTTCATTCACCCTGACCACCTCGCATAATCCTTTTCCTATCTAATGAACATGCTTCTTTACTAATCCCTGATATGGCTTTCGCTTGGTCATTTGTCGTTATCGTTGTCGTCATTTGTCGTTTGTCGTTAGCTGATTACTTTGTGTCAGTAGGCCTTGAATTTGGTCGAGCTAATAATAAGATACTCTCTCTCTCCATTCCACCGGGCGCAGCAGGCTGTGCGTGTCTTGTGAGTCACTTGTCGCATCACACCTCCAACCTTCACATGTCGCAAGGAGTTGGGGGAAGTGTTGAAGCTGCACGTCACTGGCCACATACTCAAGATTGCCAAAGGCGCACAAGGGAATGGATAACTTGGGTATTGAGTCGTGCTTGCTGGGGTGGGGTTTTAAAGATTGTTACTGCCACTAAGGACGCTTTCGCTCTCTTCGACGACGTTATCCAGCGGCATACCTGGTTGGTAAGGTTGGGCGAATCTGCTCGCTCCTTCCGCCTCCACCTCTTGTGTCTCGTCTGGATGCGACTCATCATAGCTGCGCAATCCTCTCCACCTCCTGACTTTTTCTTCGGGATGGTTGTTGAGATGTTCAACCTCGCCGTCTTCCCCACCTACAGGCAGCACGACGCATCGCGATTGCGGAGAATCGGTGCTCTCCTTGGCGTCAAAATTACTCGCCGCATCTTCCGGGTAGATCTCCTCACTCTCGATCGAGTTGCGCATTGCCAACGGTGACGCGTGCGGCTCGAGCACATACCCAGAGCTGCTCACCTCTTTCTTCCCGGGCGCGGGCGCGGGTGTAGGCAGAGGCTTCTCCCTCACAACTCCCGCCCTACCTCCAAACTTGCTCGCAACATCCGCCACTCGTCCCGCCACCGGATCTTTCGCAAATGGATCCTTCCAACCCTTCCTCTCCACCTTTTTCTCTAGAGGGGAAGAAGTGGCAGGGCTTGCGGGGAGCGCTTTGGCCTCTTTACTCGCCCTCACAGCCTCAATCGGTGACAAACCGGCACGCAGAGATTCGACGAGTTTCTTGGTGTCTATCTCCCCCGCCTTCTCTCTTGCGGGTGCCTCCCGACGTGCTTTTAGCGCCGCCCGGGCGGCCGCAACGGGGTCGAGGGCAGGGGCGGGCTTAAGCGGGGTAGTATCCGGTGAGCTTGAGTGATTGGTGAGGGAGGCGTCTCGCATCGGAATATTCGATACCTCGCTCTCCACCTCAGCTTCGGGTTCGGGTTCGGGTAAGCCAGGGGTGGAAGCACGAGAATCGATCATATCCAATCCAAGATGTGGGGTGTGATGCGTTTCCGGTGTCGTCTTGTTCGAAGACGTTAGCGGAGGAGTGGATGAACGAGGATGGGGAGCGTTGAACTTCTCATCCGATCCCGAAGATCGCATCGGTGTAGCAATGCGCGGAGTGGCGACGTCGGCTACAGAGAGAAGAGCTGTCTCATCCTCATCCTCCACCGCCGTCGCCGGAGCGGAGCTGGTGCTCTGTGGAAGACCGAGCGAACCTTTACGAGGAGGATTGATAGGCGCATCTTGTCCAGTCATCCTACTGCCGTTCGCTCGGACCATGATGTCGATCCAGGCATCTTCCCCGGCTGCACCGTGTTGGCCTTTCGCCCCATTTTTTGGCTGCACCTGATACGGCTTCCGGTTCGCCAGCCCCGCTGAAGAAGCAATGCTAATATCGTCCTCTGCACCACTGGCTACGCTGCGAGTCTCGAAATCAGCACTGGTGAAGGAGCGATCGACCAACATGTCCCCCTGCTGAACTTGCCTCCTCGGCCTACTCGAGTGAGGTGGCGCACCGTTGCCGAACTCATCAACTTGCTGCTGCTGCTGAGCATGCGAGTTGAGCGCGGGAGAACTCGCACCTCGTCTGGCCGACTTGACCACCTTCATACTCTTCGCTCTTAGAGTTGACATTAGTTTACTGCCTCCACCTTCGCTTCTGAATTGTCCATGCCCATGCGGAGCGTAGTCGTGACTCTGCCTCAGTTCCTCCATCCCGTTCGCATTACCAGATTGAGCCTTTTCCACACTCGCTCTAGCGCTGCGCAGCGAGCTAATCGAAGGCGTTTGCGAGTTGCCTCTCCTCAACTGATCGCTCAACATGATCCGTTTTGTCTGCCCACCTGGTCCAGGTCGAAAGACATCCTCTGTCGCATCCGAGGTCCTTTCAGATCCTCCATTGCTTCGTTCTTTATCTTTGCGCGAACGGAACATGGTGAGCTTTCGGATCATCGCCCTGCCCTTTGATGTACCTCTTCCGGCTACCTCCAAGTCCGCTCTATACTGCGCAGGAACGACTTCCTGAATGACGAACCACGCTGCATCCACCCTCTCATCCCTCGGAACGTTCTCGTCCTTTCTCGATGAGACTTGGAATCTTGTCGGCGCTGACAGGCTGGAACCTGCACTTTGCGAGCCTACCGTGCTGGCGTTGGGTCTTGATTTGTACTGCAACACCACAAAGTTTGCGTTCCTGTGCGTCAGCTCGTCACGATTACTCCATCCGCTTCCGAGGAGATAATCCGCATAGACGTCTGCGAACGCTTCGTCCATCCTGCTGATTGGGTGATGATCGAACGTGCCCTCTGGCACGCCTGCAAGCGTCGGACTACTTAGCAGCCTCGGCGTCGTATCGTAATTGAACGGAGGCAACTTCTCCTGTACCGACTTGAGCTTTGCATGGATCATCTCCCTCTCACTCGGCCAATTCTGCACTTCATTCTTGAGAGCATCGTCGAAACTCAGCATCTCGGCCAGCAGCCTTCCGTCGCCATTTTGGAACCCTTCTTCGAAGAACGTGTTCCACTGCAAAGTCTCTCGCTTGGTGCCCCTGTTCCTCCTGGCACTCTCATTCAAGTCGAATGCAAGCTTCGAAGAATCTGGCGCAGCGAAACCGTCTGAAAGGAAGTCATCCCATCGCTTGTCAGCAAGCGAAGAATGGACTGCGACCGCATCATCATCGATCAAGCCATCATGATTTTGAGCAGCCGAAGGTTTGCGTCCTTGCGTTGCACCGCCTCGCAGATTGACCAACTTGCGGAACTTGTCGGACAACTGCGGATCTTTGCCAAGTGCCTCATTGGCATCCCTGCAATCCTGCCACTCAGGGCACGAGTCGACGAGATCCATTTCGCAAGCAGTCTGCACGAGGTCGGCGCTATAAAGTCGCACTGTGCGCTCAATCTGCGTAATTGGCACCAGCTTGGAGGATGCAGAGGGAGCCGTGATGTCGGGAGGCAAGATGGAAGGGTAACCACTGATGTGCTGAGCGAGTCTCGAAGGCAAAGTTGACGTTGTAGCTTGGGAACGAATGTAGGCGTAGAGAAGGTGTTCTGTAGCATTGCTAGCTCGAACATAAGCGTCGTAGGTGCGTGCGAAAGTCTCGTCCTCGGGTAAGCCAAAGAGCAGGACACCGAAATGCTTGCTAAGCTTGGCAGGCATCATGCCATTCTTGAGCGAATAGCTCGCCGTCGACGAGAGAAGCGAGAAGAGCGAGCTCAGCAACTTTGCATTGTCGGGTGCAAGGCTGGCCAGGAAGTCGTTGAAGGCGGTAGCAGGATAGCGTTGCCTGCGTTCCTGCTCTCGCCAAGTGTTATACGATTCGAGATCAAGGAATCCTCGTTGCTGCACATAGATCATCTCTTCGCGGACGTCTCCCTTTCTGGAGCCTGATACTGGGACAGGGACGGCAAGAACGCGACCCATACGCGAGAAAGCCCACTTGATGAGGGCTGCGAGATCATGTGGATTAGCGTAGCGGATCTCCTCGAGGAATGTTAGTGGCAGCGAACGCTGACCGGCGATGGCTGTTGAGAACGACTTGATGAGCGATGCGACATTTGTCGGAGAAAGGTCCAACGCCATCGAAGAGAAGATAAGAGGGTTGTCGAGGCCCCTGCTGCGGATCTGTTCGCCGCAGGCCTCGAGTAGCGCCCAGACTCGTGCTACCTCGAGCTGAAGATGCCATCCTTCGGGAGTATAGCCATAACCGTAGGACGACTTGGGCATCGACGAGCCGTTGATGGTCGAAGTGTCCTGTATAGACGATGCAGAGGAGCGAGGGCGACCAAGGGTTGAACGTGAAGCGGCCGGGTGAAGTCCGCCGTTGAGAGTCGGTCTCCGAGCGCTGTTGAGGGTATAAGCTGAACCTGAGCCAGTTTGAACGTGAGCCTTGTCGGCGGAATACTGAGAGTTTGCCATCGTAGCAGCTCGTGTATAGTCGTAGCTTGGCGTCTGCCCGAATTCCTGCAAGTTTGCCGCTGCTGTTGGACGTGATGAGGTGGCATCTTTCGGAGGTGGTGGAGGAAGGTCATCCTTGGTGGGCACCTTTGGCAAGATGGGTGCATCTGCAGCACTGGGTGTAGGCGATGAGAGCCCTAGGCGATCGATGTCAGCTGAGCTGATGGCGCCATTGCGACCCTTGTCCGAGTTCTTCTGCTCCGGACCCTTGGCCTTCCTTCGAGAGAAGAGGCCAGGCATCGCTTATGGACGCACTGGCGCTCCTCTAGGTGTCAAGGAGGAGCGATGCTTGAAATGGTGGCTATAGACGAGGCAGGATGAAGCGTGCCGAGTGCAGTTTGTGGGTTTGATCGAGACTCCGGCTCTAGTCGCAAATCGAGCAATCCTGACAGAGACTGTTGAATAGGTAGTCCACGAGATGAAATGCAGGCGACACGTATATGACCGTGATGAACTCCGGTCTCGCAGCCGGTGTAATGCAGAGTCAGATGATTCTCTTCTACTGTCTAGACAAGATGATGAAGAAGCAGGTATGTGATGCGATACGGGTATAGATTGCGACACTTTGTCTTCTATGTCGGGTGCTTGATAGCATTGGTGATGCGCGGCGCGAGAATAGGACGGGAGGAGATAGCTTCTCCTGGCAAATTGCAGGGATCGTCGTCGGCGACAGCAGCAAGGGCCGATGGAAGGCGACGATGCGGTTGCGATGAGACAAGTGCGGGAATATTGGTCGAAAGGGAAGCACAGCGAGCGGGAGGGGATTGGGTGTTGTACAAGCAAGGGGCGGCGGCGGTCTGAGCGAGTGGGGCCTGAATTGTGCATTGAGAGACACCGAAGCAGGACTGTGCTGTGCTGTGGCTGATTTTCAATTGAGTGTTGCTCTTTTTTGTGTCAAGCACGCACACACACACACGCACGCACGCACGCACGCACGCAGGCACGCCTACGCCAACAGCCAAATAGGCACCACCAAACGCACACACTCCTAATCAGGCTCGACAACGGTCCAAGAGCTCAATTCATGCCCCGCCCAGAGCCAACAAATAGCCTTTGCCGATGATTGTTGTTTCAGTTGCGACCTGATCCTCGTTTGCACAGATGGTGTCAACACGGATGGTGAGAAGCAAGCTCATGCTGTGCCTTGAAGACAGGGAACTGGAGTGGGAAAAGGCTGCATGCAAGCACCCATTGTACGCACAACGAAGCTTAAGATAAAAGGGATCCGGCCAAGACCTTTTCGCCGGCAAGGGGCGCGAGTTTCCGCGGCGTGCGTACGCCTCGCATCCAAACAATCAAGGGTCTCAGTGTGATTGCTTTCCTTTGATCCTTCTCTTGCATCCTTACCACAGACTTCATCTTGTTGACAATCGCACATTCGAGCATCCATGGCTTTGATTCAATCTAACACAGTCAAACACGGAGAAAAGCTCGGTCTCACGGACCTTCTTCGCAAGATGTTGTCGGCCCAATCCGATCATGTACCGAGACTTTCTGAGATGGCGACCTTCTTGTAGCTTCTTTGCATGGCCTGGGCGAAAGTAAGTCGTATTTTCACCCGTGTGGACAACTCCGTACCTTTGTCTGTGTGCAAGAGGCATGTTCAGTCAGTGAGACAGTCAAGAGAGATGTCTGATCATTGTTCTATCATTAATTGTGAGCCGAAAGGTCAGCAGCGACATGTTGCTCTGGATAACGGCAAATCCGTCCGCATGCTGGTATGCTATTTACAAACCGAAAGTCAATCCGGCGATCGAGTAGTGGATGGGCAGCGAGCAATGCAGCAGCTGTCAAATCGTAATATGAAGCGAAGGAAAGTGACGAGAGCGGATGTACAGGCCAAAAACGGGAAATACCCGCTTATTGAGCCTTGCCCTTCTTAGCCTCCAAAGCCTGCCTCTTCTTCTCCGCCTGCCTTGCCCTGGCCCTCTTGTACGAGAGGTCGGTACCCATGAAGCTGTCCCACCACCTGAACGAAGTCGAGTAGCAGCCGACGAAAGCCTGGTGGTGGTGATCGTGGTGATCCGCACCGGCCCAGAAAGGCATCCAGTTGTGCATCGAGATGGGGAAGTCGTAACCAGAGTGAGCGTCGATCGCCTGGAAGAGTCGGAGAACGATCCAGATGTAGACGGTCAAGATGTGCATGTCCTTGGTAAGAGCGCAGAGGAGGAAAGGTCCGCCAATGGTGCCCGTGCCGAGGATGAGAACTTCGAGGGGGTGGGCGTATTCAGCAGCAAGACCGAAGGGAGCAGAGTACTCGTGGTGCTTCTTGTGGATGTGCTTGTAGAGAGGGCCCCAGTGGAGAGCACGGTGAGCCCAGTAGTGGAAAGCATCCTCGAAGACAAAGAAGAGACCGATCTGCCATGCCATCTTAGTCCAGTGGGGGAAAGGAACCTCGTGGGTGGCAAGACCGAAGTACTCGCAGATAGGGTGGAACGACCAGATCTGGGGAAGCTCGACAGTGAAGTGCGAGAGAAGAACGTACTTGGTGCACTTCCACTGCTGCTCAGGGGTGGGCACCTTGTCATCCTGAAGCTTGTACTTGCGCATGCTGGGCATGGCATCAATGATGATCCAGGGGATGGCACGACCAAAGTAGACAATCTCGTGGAGAACGAACGACATGATACCGGTGGCAAGGACTGGGTTGCCCCAGTACTGGTACCAGCTGACCCAGGCCTTCTCGAACATGTTGAGCGATGTGAAATCGGTGTTCTTGTAGAGGTCAGCGGCGAGGGTGGTGGTGGCCGGGTTGAGGAGTGACCCCACGGTCGAGTTGAACTGCTGCGAAACAAACT
This sequence comes from Pseudozyma thailandica, assembly GCA_023212835.1. Lineage (NCBI taxonomy): Eukaryota > Fungi > Basidiomycota > Ustilaginomycetes > Ustilaginales > Ustilaginaceae > Pseudozyma > Pseudozyma thailandica. The sequence goes on from JALCCH010000005.1 coordinate 249,428, forward strand.
CCATCGTGAACGGAGGCGCTATCAAACGTGACGGCTCCGGAAGATGATGGAAAGCGATTAGGATGGAAAAGGGGACGTGGTGGTGGTGAGAGGAAAGAATGTGGGATAGTCGAAGTAATATCGTGTATATGAATGTGCTCAGTTGTCTTGCATAAGATTCACGCACACACACGCACACACGCTTGCAGCCAAAGACACCCTTCTGGCAAACCCATCAACCTCGAATCACTTTCACCTCACCCAAAGCGCAGCACAGCACGACGCAGCAGTCACCAGCTAAGTATGGTCACCAGCCAAAATTTCGGCGTTTCGCGAATCTTTTTTACCTTCTGCTTAGCCTGCAGCACTAAACAAGACTTGCACACGCGTGTTACTTTCTGAAGCGAACAGCCCATTTTGTTTTGGCTGTTCTGCGGTTGTAAAGCGCGATTTGTCGATCCTTTCCTTTTCTTCCTTCTCGGAGCGGCAGAGTGTTTTTTTTTTCTTTTCTGGTTTAGAAATTTTTGGGGAGAGTCGCCGAGAGCTTAGGTGAGCGTCAGCCTCTGCTGAAATTCATATTTTGACCGCTCGCTCGAAGAAGGTGGTGTGATTTTCTCAGAGACGCGAATTGCTGTGCTCTATTTTTGCGAGGTGAAATCACCCGATTTTGAACACACAGCCAATCTGCCGGCTCGGTCAGGGTCAGCATAAGGGTCGACTTCTTTGTGTTTGCCACACGCTTTCTGCATCTTCGCAATTTCACAATTGAGCACGCTTGTAGCCAGTCTTCCTTTCGTGGCGTTCTTCCGCTCGGCCAAGACCGAATATTCTCTCGTGCTGTGTCGGGATCTAACACTATTATTTTCTAGAGCTGAATCAGCCCGAGATTCATCGACACTTGCCTCGGAGACTGTTATTAATATCACACAACGCCACTTCTGCTCTACAGTATAGTATACACCAATTAGATAGCGGTACGAGTACATGGCGCATTAAGCCGATCATACGACTTGCCAATGGAGGAATGCATGTAAAATCATGCGTTCTGGATAATATAGTTGAGAATCGAGCCTAGACTGTCAACGTCGTTCCTCGCTTCATCCAACAACTGCGTCAAGTGAGGCTGATCTTTCAGCCAATCAAGCTCGGCAGCGAATGGCAGAGGCGGCAGCGGAGCTTGCGCGAGGGGCGGCGTTGGTGGATGAACCACAGGTGCCGAGGCTGTTGTCGGCTTCGGCTCCACCCTTTTGGGTCGGACAGGTTCGGAAACGGCGACACCTCCAAGTGCGTGAGGTGTCACTTTGTTCTTGAGCAGTCGCGACTCGATCTTCTCAACGTCGAGTGCTTCGGAGCCTTTGGACCTGAGAAGGACTGCAACGAGGTGCAGAACATCCAATGCATTGCCGCTGATGGGTTGGACGACTTCTTCCTCTACCACTTCTGCGAGTGGCTTGGGCAACGGTGTGAGTTGTTCTACCACTGTGCTTAGCTCCTGCACGAGACCGGAGATCGCCGGCTGTGCATCATCTGTCGCCGCCGCCGGTGTTCCCGCAGCAGTCGTGTGGGCTGTTTCGCCATCAGCTGTGTCACGGGAAGCTGTGTCCGTTCCGCCCACTTCCTCGGTCGTATCACGCCACATGAACGGCCCACGCCTCGAAGCAGCTGTTGGCTCGGGCGTCGCTTCCACCTCTTTGGCTTCACGCAATGCTGCAGCCAGAATCAATCTTGCCTCTGCGTCAGCCATTCGTTGCTCGTCAACGTCGTCGGCTTCATCCAGCAGCATCGCGTGATGCATCGCTCCTCCCACAAACTCACCCACGCTGCGGACATACGCATTGCCGACGACACCCGCGTAGACCATGTCACTTATGCCTCGCGCTGCGTCGCGTCGTTCCGAATCCAACAAAAGTGCCTTGCCATCTTTTCGGATAGCCTGGAGGTACACTGCGAGGATCTGCTTAGGAGAGGTGAAGCCAAGCCTCTTGTGCTGGAGCTCAGCCCTGATGGCCTCGGAACCTCCTTCGGCCAGCAGAGTTGTGGGCAACGGTGCAGTGTGCGGTCTGTTCTCATCGGCCTCTTGAGTATCGAGTTTGGCTGCTTTGCCCTTGGATTTGGCTCTCGTCACCGTAGCAGTCGCAGATTTATCCTCGAGTCGTGGTGCAAGCGCCCCAAAGGGCCCCAGGTCGGTAATCTCCAGCAGACGAGTGAGCGTGGGTCGGAAGTAGCTCCAGTCTTCAAGCATCTCTTTCTCCTTCTCGCGCTCCTTATCTTTTTGCTTCTTCGGTCGCTTGTCGTTCTTCAGAGCCTCTTCGTAAGCAGGATTGCTCCATGAGTAGGGCGTGTTGGGCAGCTTCTCTCCCTGTGCAGCAGGAACCGCGACGGCTTTTGAGGGCGCAGAAGCCTTTTTGTTGCTACTCGCCAGGCTTGGCACTAAGAAAGGCATGTGGCGGAAATGTGGTGGAAGTGACTCCACGTCATGGCTGAAGTTGCTATGCAAAGGCTCTGGCTCAGGTGCAATGGCCGAGTAGAGCGGATCTGGAGCGCCGGGACGCAGAGATGGCAGTGTCGAGAGCGGATCTTTGTCGCCTTTCTCTCTGCCTCCCTCTTTGCCATCGTCGTCATCGTCATCGCCATCGTCGGCTGCTGCTGCTGCCTTCTTCTTCGCTTCTTCTTTTCCTTTCGACTTATCATCGGTTTTGTCTTGCTCATTTTCTTTGTCCTTGTCGCCTATGCCACTGCTGGTATAGTCACCAGGGATGAATGGAATAGGATGGAGCGACTCGACCGTTGGCATCAAAATGTGCTTGTCACTGCGGTGGAGCGTGAGGAATGTCTGCAAATCGTCGACATCTTCTGGGTTGATGGAGCCATCGTCGTCGAAAGAGTAATTCGCCATGCCCGGTTGCAGCTGAGCTTGAGACACATTGGCCATGATTTGGGCAGCTGCGGCTGCGGCAGCAGCGGGAGCAAGAGATAGCCCAGAAGCAGCAGTCGTTCCTCCGGCGACTGGCGTTGCTGAGCCAGTAAGGTCGCTCCGTGCCAAAAGACGCTTCGGCGTGCCCGGTGCTCCAAGGCGAGACTTTTGCTTAGCCTGTTTCGAAGCCCTGGTCGAGCCTGTATTTGGGCCCATGGGACTGGCCAGCGCCTGGATTGGCGTGCCTGTGACCGCTGCTAGACGCTTGCGTAGCGCGTCTGGACTGGCTGCTCGCTGTGCCATTGGCGTCGATGGCGTGCCACCAGGTTGTGATGAGCCAAATCGTCGGGCCACACCAGCCGGGCCGTCCACGGTGGCAGAGCGTTCGCGAGAGTCTCTTGCGACGCTGGCGCGCAAGCCCTCTTCATCCGAAGCATCGTCGTCGTCGTCATCATCTAGGTCCATATCTTCTTCGCCTTTCAATGCTGGCTGTGCTGAGTCTTCGCGTGTCAATGTTCCACCCGTCAACCCGAGTGCAATTGCTGCCCGTTGTCGTGCATGTGATGTGACTCTTGCGGCTTCCATGATAGCTTGGACACCGGCGCTGAACGCGATCCGAGGTCCACGAGCTCCTGAGCGTGTCAGGACATCGCCCGACGCGACGTCTGAGCCATCATTCAGCACCTGCACAGTGCTTGCATCCAGGGCTTGCTGGGCAGCACCGCGCAGCTGTCTTCGACCAGAACCTTCGACGACAAGACCTTCGAGCCCGGCTGCAGATGTTGAGGCAGCAGCTTCCCTTGCCAACCTCTTCTGCTTCCTGATTTCGTCGCCCTTCACACCAGCACGACCATTGTCGTTGACCGCCATACCTTCTCTTTCAATCGCTCTGCTACCCCATGCCGAGATGCGCTTTGCTTCGTTGTAGTACAGTGTGCCTTCTGGGTTGAAAGTCATGGCGTTGTTGACCACGAGCTGGAAGTCAGACTTGAACTCTTCCATGTGACTGTAGAGGCGGTCGTCCACTTTGCGCTGCATTGTACCAAAGTCCATTGGCGTCTTGATGACGTCGGTATAGCCTGGCACGTCGTCGGGATTTACGGGTTCGCAGAAGAATTTGTAGCTGTCACGACGTTGGAGATTCTCGATGAGCTTGGGCAGTGCTTCATAGAGGCCTTTGGAGCGGAGGCGTTTGATAGGTCGACGAGAAGGATTGGAGGCGCCATTCGCAGAGGTCTTGAATGCGCCGTTCTTGCCACGTACGCGGGGGCCGGAAGAGCCATCTGCAGCCGTAGTGCCTTGCTCCTCGTTGCCGTCACCTTCCTCTTCCTCGACCTCCTCGCCGTCTTCATCGTCTCCGCCGTCTTCTTGATCATCGTCCTCATTGACGTCCTCGCCATCGTCATCTTCGTCTTGATCTGATCCCGCACCGGCATTTACCTCGTGCTCACTCCCATCCTCGCCATCATCATCATCATCTTCATCCTCATCCGCAAGCTGAGTCGCAAATCTAGGCGGCGTAGCCTGTGACTCTGGCACTGAAGGCTTCCTCTTGAGCGAGATCCTGATGCCTCGATTGATTGACGGTGAAGCCTGCTCTTCCGCTGTCGGTCTTGGTCTGCCTAGTTTGATCTGAAGCGTCCTTCGTTTGGGTGGAGGTTCGTCGGGATGCGAGCCGGCACCTCTGCCATGCTGCGCCATACCTGTGTTCACCTTGCGTGCTTGATCGACTGTGGTGCTGTCAGAGCTGTCTTGTAACGCAACGCAACGCAAAGAGACTTGCTTTGCCGAACTTGTTGGATCTTCCCAGCTGAAGTTCGGATTGATTGCCGCGGGCGAGCCGTTGTCGTGTCCAGAATACTGAAATGTCAAAAAGAACGAGACGAAGTTGGGCAGTTGGCGGCTGAAGTTGCTCAGCAATTTCCAATTTTCGATACCTTCTTCTCGCACGAAAAAAGAAGTAGTAGCTGTACCATGTATGAGAAGCCTTCCTCGTGAGCTGCAATTCGATACGGACGACAGCGTCTTCGGCCATCGCAAAGTCTCAGGAGGACGGAGAAGCTCAGACAACCATAGTGTATTAAAGGAATAAGTCAGGATGGGTATGCATTGCGAAGAGAGAGATACGGAAGGAGGGTTCGAGTTGGCGAACAGCATTTAAACCTCTTTGTAGATCTTGATGGTCTTGTCCGCACCACCGGTGATCAGTCGCGTTCCAGTCTGATCAAACGTCGAGCAGAACACACCAGCCTCTGCATCAAGCGATCCTGGCTGAGGCACATCTTCCGCCACCTGGAAAGGTGTACCCGTCGCATAATCGAAGAACTTCAAACTTCCATCGTCACCACCACTGAACAGCACTCCATCTGCATTGACACTGAGCGTGTTGACGATGGTGTCATGCGCCATATTGTTAACAAGTGTTCCTTCGGGGCACCTCCATGTCTTGATGTTGTTACCGCCTGCACTTCCCGATGCGAAAGTGTATTGGGTCGGGTGGATGGCGAGAGCGCGGACACTCTTCTTGTGGTGGGTGAGGGTGGTGATGGATTTGCCTGCTGCAAGATCCCAGAGCTTGACAGTGGCATCCATGGAGCCGGTGATGATTTGCGGGTCCGAATCTTGGCATGCTACTGAAGCTACAGTGCCACGATGACCTGTCAATGTGTGAATAGCCGTTCGCGTGCGCATGTCCCAAACTCTCGCTGACGCATCCCTGCCTCCCGTTACAACAACGTCCAGCGTTGGGTGCAATGCCAGCGAGTAGATACCCGACAGATGCCCACGGTACTGTCGAATGACTCTATTGGTCTCCAAGTCCCAACACTTGACCACCTTGTCTTCACCAGCTGAGAAGAGGTACGGATGTCTTGCCGAGACCGCAATGCCACGGACAGGCGAGATATGTCCCGTGAGCGAAAGCTTGAGCTCACCCGAAGCAAGATCCCAGATCTTGATCATGCGATCTCCAGCTCCTGTTGCAAACCACTTGTTGTTCGGTTCAACAGCTACACAGCGCACCCAACCAAGGTGGCCCGAAATGACGCGCGACAGCTTCCAGTTTGGATGGAAGGCTGGCTTGGCCTTGCGGTTGGCCATTTCTTTCTTTTGGATGAGAGCTTGGGATAGCAGCCCTGATGATCCTCCTCTGTGTGATGCGAGCGCAAGCGCCGATGATGTATTCGATGACGGTGCAGAGGGCGAACCTGACACTGATCCGTTGCTGCGAATCGTGAGAGCCTGACTTGACGACGAAGGCCCCACTGGCCCGATTGCACCTGTGGCTGATGATGCACCTCCGTCCAGCTGATCTATGAGCCGAGAAAGCGTCGTCTCATCGCCTCGCCTTTTTGTCGGCCTACTTGCTGCTCCAGCGGCGGCAGGAGCGCCCGGTCGTTGCGGCCCGGCAGCTGCTTGCTGTTGCGCTAATATGGCCGGTGGAAGCACCTTGGCGTCAGCATACTCGGAGTTGATCTTGGACGCCAGGTGAATCTTTGCTGGTTCTAGCGCCGAGATATCTCCGAAATTGTCAAAGTCGTACTCGTCATCGATGTGGAAGAGTAGCCGTGCCCGTTTCGAGGATCGAGCGAAGAGATCTGAAAGTGGAGGTAGGTTGTTCTGTTCTGCGTTGGACGATGTTGATGGACCAGCATGATTGGCTGATGTTGATGCCGCCGCCATTGTGCTTGCAATGAGCCCAGGTTGGACACTTGTGCGTGATGATGCAGTCTTGGAATGGGCGGAAGAAATGACAGGACGGTAGTTGAGATGATGTGAACCGCGAAGAAGAATGTCAAAGCTGAGCTCGGCAGTCGGCTGTCTATTCTACGAAAAAAAGTCACAGCCTTGGAGCCTAAACGCCAAAATGTGTGGAAATCGGCTCTCTCGTTCAGATCACGAGTCGCATTCAATCAGAAGAATAGTTATGTGTCGGATTATACTGCAAACATTGAATGGGACTTCTGGTCGCGTCCGACACCTCTCGTGTCCAGTTGTCTTGAGCTTCAGCTTCTCTTGTACCTTCTCCACCGACTGCCACCACCATTGCCACACCATCACGTTCCTTACATCCACTTACAGCAGACACGGCATCTCAACGCTTTTTCTCTAGGATCAGATTGTTTACACGCCCACCAAGCCTCCTACACGGCAGCAGACGGCTTCGCAAGCACGGATTAGCTGCATAGTCCTACGGAACAGCGGAACAGTCGACTCTTGTATCCCACATTGCGCACAGGCACACACTGCCTTCAAGTTGATGGTTCTGACTCCATCATTGTAGATCAATACAATGTCGGCCAAAGACCTCTCCCTTGACGAGCTCAAGGACCTGCAAAAACAGCTCTCCAAACTTGCAACTTCCTCCGACTCGGAGGCCATCCTTTCCATCTTCTCCAAGCTCAAGTCCGGCCTCTCAGCACCAACAGAAGATGTCATTCGTCAGAGCAAGATCGGCGTTGCCGTTGGAAAGATGCGTTCGCACTCGGACAAGAAGGTAGCCGATCAAGCCAAGTCGCTAGTCAAGGATTGGAAGGCGATTGTTGACAAGCAAAGAGCGCAGTCGAGCAACAGCAGCAGCAAGCCCTCTTCATCTACAGCCTCTCCTGCCCCAGCATCAAAGGCGGAGGCGTCAGCGAACGGCAATGGTGCGGCGGAGGCCTCAGCGTCTCCCTCCTCAGCAGCACCAGCGTCGGGAAAGGCACCAGCGTCGAATACCAAGATCGACTTTGAGATTCTCAACGACAAAGTTCGCAATGCTTGTCTCAAGCTTCTCTACCAATCTCTCGAGATCGGCAAAGAAGGCCACGGATGGAACGACTCTCAGGTGTTTGATGCTGCAGTAGCTGTCGAAGCAGCTATCCTTGCCAACCAAGGCAAAGGCTCCGTCACCGCCGACTACCGCAACAAGGTTCGCAGCCTGTCTCTCAACATCAAAGACAAGAACAACCCCGACCTTCGCGTGAGGGTGGTCGAACGCGACATCCCCGCTGACAAACTCGTCGCTATGAGCAACGAAGAATTGGCAAGCGATAAGAGGAAGAGGGAAATCGAGGAGTTGCAGATGCAAAATCTGTTCAAGGCGAAAGGCGCGGCCGCGCAAGAAGCGGAGACGGATGCGTTCCAGTGTGGAAGATGCAAACAGAGGAAGACGAGGTACTATCAGATGCAGACGAGGTCAGCGGATGAACCGATGACTACGTTTGTGACCTGCACAAATTGCAACCATAAGTGGAAGTTCTGTTGAGCAAAGAAGAGGGAAGGGCAGATATGCTCGGTCGTGGCGAAAGGAGGAGAAGAAGAAGAAGATGGGATCGCTTTGTACTTGTATAGATCAAACAAAATGCCACACTACTATATATGATGCCGCTTTCTTTGTGCCGGTGTCCGCATCACAGTTGGTCTGTCTTCGCCAACGTGGTCACTCTTCCAAGATCACAGCGTATGACGCGTGATATCGAGACCAACCTCGTCTGTAACAGACGGCCACAAGCACAACCCTCGAGTCCGATCACACACACCACACATCGACGAAGAAGCTATACAAAACAACCTATGATAATGGTAAGAAGGTTGAACTACTATTTACAACCAATTATCGCGAACCCTGCACGCCACACTCAAGCCTGACTCGAGCCCGACTCGTGTGCGGCCTCGATATCCTTCTCGCTATGTGCTGGGGAGAACTTGGCCTGGGACTGAACAGCGTGGTGAACCTCTGCGCCCTCTTCTGGGCGGTAGAAATCCTGGAGCAGTGGAAGCGACATGACCTCCTCTCCGATCTGGGCGAGGTCGATACCGAGAAGCTCGTCCTCCTCGGTGGCGCGGAAGTGGCAGCCAGGAATGCGGTCGATGGCAAAGAGCAGAGCCATGGTCCAGAAAAACGACCAACCAAAACCGGAAGCCGAGTCTGCAACCTGGTAACCCAACTGGATCCAATGGTGGTTGATCCATCCACCACCGATGGGGGTCGAGCCGTCCCAAGAAGCGACGCGCCAGTCGGCAAAGAAGGCGGTGAGGACGTTGCCCACCATACCACCGACACCGTGAGCGGCAAAGATATCAAGAGCATCGTCGTAGCCGAGAACGTTCTTGAGACCAGTGGCAAAGTTGCACGCAGTACCGCCGACGACACCGAAAGCAATCGCGGCGGGAGTGCCGACGTAACCGGAAGCAGGGGTGATGGCAACAAGACCCGAGATGGCACCGGAACAGAAACCAACCGCGGACCACTTGCGCTCCAGCCTCCAGTCCCAGAACATCCAAGTAAGCGCACCAACAGCAGCGGCCACCTGGGTAACCATCATAGCCTGAACAGCCCTAAGATTCGCGCCGAGAGCCGAGCCACCGTTGAAGCCGAACCAACCGAACCAGAGGAAGACAGTACCCAGGATGACGTAGGCGACGTTGTGAGGGCGGTAAGCGAGCTGCTCAGTACCGTAACCCTTGCGCTTGCCGAGGAAGATCGAGATGGCGAGAGCAGCAGTACCGGAAGAGATGTGGACGGGTGTACCACCAGCAAAGTCGAGACCGCCCATGACGTTGGACCAACCCAGACCGGCGTTCCAAGTCCAATACGCGATGGGGTTGTAGACAATGGTGGACCAGCAGAAGGCGAAGATCATGATGGGACCAAGACGAGCACGATCCGCAAAGGCACCGCACGCGATGACAATCGTGATGTTGGCGAACATCATCTGATAGATGCAGTACAGAAGCTGAGGAACGACGTTTCCACCACTCGAGGGGCCGATGTCGACATTCATCAATCCGAAATAGTGAAGGTTCTTGAAATATGAGACGCGGTCAAGAAGGCGCTACTTGTCAGCTACTATATTCTTTCTTCTTTTTGATTCTGATCTCGAGATCGGTAGGACATGATGACTTACACCAATGAATTTGTTGGTGGATGTTGGCGAAAAGGCAAGAGAGAAGCCCCAGAAGAACCACTCAAATGTGACAACGGCCATGAGAACCATGGACATCCAGATCATTGAGAGAGCCGACTTCTTCCTGAGAAGACCAGAGTAGAAGAATCCGACACCAGGAATCATGATAAAGACGAGCGCAGTGGAAACGATGATCCAGGCCATGTTGCCAAGGTTGTAGATCTCTTGGGTTGGCTCGCCGTCGACCATGGCGGTGGTGGCGAGGTTGCCCTCGCCAGTGTAGGTAGCATTGATTTGGAGACCCATGTTGATGGTATTCCTCCGCTAACGACGCGGATTGGTGAGTATCGCTGGAAGGAGAGGGAAGAAGATGGAGGACACGACTACTCGAAGATGCTTGATGTAAGCGTCGAGGCTGGTGCGAGCAGCGTTGGGTATCGACGGGACGGATAAGGTGCAAGAGGGCGGAGGCGAATACTTGGGGAGAAAAGGCAAGCGAGTGTATTTGGAGAATGGATAGGGGGTCAGATTATATAGCTTGTGTACGGAGATATGCACCAAGGGTCGAGACAGATCTAAGAGTGGGACGAGGGCAGAGATCTGAGAACCCTGGCCGGCAACGAAGACGCGAAGAGACGATTGTGTGCAACTTAAGGAACCACACTACTGTATCTCCAGGCGAGCAAAAGACGGAAGATCTGCACAGCTAAGGGGCAATACATTGCAGAACACATCAGCAAAAGGCGGAGGGAAGGTGTGAGTGGCTTTTGCCGCTCCGACAACAATCTGCATCTCTCTTGCATTGATTCATGACCGCCGCAAACGACGACGATAGGAGATTTACGGAAAGCTTTCCGTTGTTTTCTCACACTCATGAGGCTTCATTTTGCATTCGCCGCTCAACCACATCTTGCGTCTCATTGATGCCAAGACCATCACTACCCGCTGCAGATGGTCGCACAGCAATAAAGCATCGACTTACGATAGCGGTGAGATGGTGCGAAGAGGTGATTTCAAAACGAGCTAAGAGATCAGGCGAGGTCCGCCAAGAAGCTAGTTGTGGCTTGTTACCGAACCTGATGCCCACGCGGCGGTCTTCTTGACGGACTGATTAAGTGATTGATTGTTTCACGGAATTGATCCTGCACTGATTACGATGGATCGTTATGTGTGATGGGATAACGTGTGCCTGTTCTGGAAGATCTTGAGCGTGGGACAAACGAGGGGACAAGGGCGCATGAAGAGCTCGGCAAAGTGATCCACCTTTTGTTATCTTTTGGGTCCGTACCTGAAATCGCACCTGATTGCATCTTGCTCGTTCTTGATTGGTTTGAAACATGGAATCCCCCGCCCCTTACACATAGCACCTCTTCTCCTACAGCTCAAGCTATGCTCATACTCGAAGCTCGCCGCGGGAGATGCCTTTGGGCTGCCTTGATTCGACACGTCGATTGCCTAGCGAGACCTGAAGAAAACACGCAATCGGCTCAAGTGCTGCAACAATCACTTAATTCGAATCGCTCGCAGAGCTGCGAAGCAAAGAAGACGAGTCACGAACCAAGCCTCTCGAACATCTGCGCGGGGCAACGTCCTTTAGGAAGCCGAGTCAATCCTTATCAGTGCAGCTATACTTGACATTCAAGAGAATGGGGGGAGTTTGCAGGAGGGTTGCGCACCCTGAGTGCCGATGCGCGTTCCTGAAACACGCGAAAGATAAGGCACCCGACACAGCGTGGGGCAAGCACACCGCGCAGAGATAAGCTAACCAAGGGCCAAGAACGAATCTCTCGCTTGGAGGCGGCCGACACTCAACGTGGCTTCTTTTTTCTTCCGGCGTGCTCAGAGGCAAGATAAGCAATTTCATTCTCCGCTATCTTTTGGCTTTTGGTTGACAGATAACGGGAATACATGGCGCAAGATGTATATATATCCGCCCACGAACGACCCCTTTGAATTTCACCCTTTCAGCTAGAACGAGTCAGGAACCAGCAGAGATATTAGCTGAGAAAGACTATGGGCAGGTTCATGAAGCGAATATGAGAGCAAATCATGCATTCAAGGAGGCTTTCGAATGAGGACCGATCGTGAGGGACAGCGGCGAGTAGCGGTGTCAGGAAACAGAAGGTGAGCTCTATCAGGCAGCTGTCACATTTATCTGGAACCAATCAAATCGCGCCATTTCTCGAGTATTTCCACAGAATTTTGAACGTGAGCAATCTCAGTACGGTCTAACATGGAAACGTTTTTCTGGAGGAATCGGCGTCCGGATCAGCCGATGTCTCAACAGCTTGATCTGTTCAGGCATTTCTCATGTTGTCTATGAGGCAGCTTACACCAGTCGACTCCAGTCCTACAGAACGCAAGCGCACGACTCAACCGTTGTGCTCATTGTCAGCTTGGCCATTGCAATGCCGTCGATGCTCGTCACTTTCTGATGTGCTCGTCGGAAGCCTACTCTACAGCGCACGACCTGAAAACCATGCTTTGGTCTGCAAGAGTTGCACTCGACTCGTACACCCGCAGCAATCTATTCTGACAATGTACTCAAGCCAGACCGAGCGGTTTCTTCTAGAGCATGCTGATATGCATCATTGACGTTTGCAGTATATGGTACAGAAAGAGCTTTCCATCAGCCAGCTTTTCGTTCTCCTTGAAACCGACTGGGCTGTTACAACCACTGCTTGGGGAAGTCCTTCAACGTCGGCCTATCCGCCCTCAAGTAGTGCCTCTTCTTATCCTGCCTAATCAACCCAGCTCTTGGATCCAACGGCAGCCCATCCACCTCTGCGCTTCTCACATTTGCCTCCTCGACCAACTTATCCAACGTATCCGAGCACCACTTCATGTTCTGTCTCTCGTTCGGAAACAGCTCGCATCCGATCTTCACCTCTCCTTCCACACCACCCTTTCCCTTCGCATGGAACCTGCTTCCAGCCAAGAGCACCAGCTTGTGCAGTGACTTGTCGTCCTTGACCGCGCCTGCCTTTTTGAGGTCGGCCGTGTCTACGGTGAGCACGACTTTACGGGACGCGGGGTGGTTTTCGCCTTGGTAGTGCTGGAAGCGGAACTTGAGGTATTGCTGGTCCTTGGGTGGCGTGTAGGGTTGGCGGAAGTTGGTGAGTTTGGGAATTTCGAACTCGATGGTGCGGAGGAGGGTGAGCATTTCACGGCGTCGGTTGAGGATGGCGTGACCGAGGGTAGGGACATCGTCATAGTTGAATTTTGCCATCTTGCGGAGAGACATAGGATCGGCGGCATTGCGCTGCTTGCGTGGCTTGGCAGAAGCACGAGCAGAGACGGAGAAAGCTCGAGACGCAGAGTGAGAAGAGGAAGAGGCGGACGAAGTAGCCGCAGTCCGTAAGGACGAGCCGAGACCGGTGGTGAGCGACATTGCAGCGAAGACTTGAGTGAGGTTTGACGAATGCGTGGTATGGAAAGTTACTGTCGATTAGAAACGGATGGAATGAGATAGTGATGCTGATGCAACAGTTGGTGATGACGATGAGGAGGATAGCAAAAATGTCAAAGTGCACATCGGCACCAAACGGCGTCAAAAGCTCCAAGAAGAAAGTCAGGCGTCACGTGCATCGTGCCCGATTTCTAACATTTTCAGCTCTTTTTTTTCCTTCAGCAGCTCCGCGGATAGCAATTTTGAAAGCTTTCATTTCTGCGCTTCCTGGACCCTGCGCACATCTACTCTGGCTTCACATTGACTCGTCCTCTCTTCTCCTCACCACTTCCTACCACGGGCCCATCTGGAGTGAAGCCAACATGCACCCGACACCTGTCCTCAACGCACAGGTAGTCGAGGCCAGCTCCTCCGAGCCTCTTTCTCCATCGCATTCGCCAGTCGCACCGGTAGCGCAAGACAACGCTGCACCTCCTGCCTCCACCCCCATCCCGGCTCAAGGCATCACTTCCTCACAAATCCCAAATGACGGCAGGGAGCAGTACCTCCTCGTCCTCTCCGGTCTCATAGGCAGCGGCAAATCCACCTTCGCTCGCGCTCTAGTCGATCACTTCCCCAACTGGCGTCGCTGTAACCAAGACGAACTTGGTGACCGACATGCCGTCCTCTTCTCTGCTCGCTCCTTCCTCCTTGCCAACCACAATGTCGTCATCGACCGCACCAACATCGACGCCAAACAACGTAGAACATGGCTCGAACTCGCTCGTGAACTCCAAGAAGGACCGGAGAAGCGGAACATCGTAACCATCTCACTTACCTTAACGATCAGCACCCAGACTGCGGAGGAGAGGTTGAAAGTGAGAGTGGGGCACGAGACGATTAAGGATGCAGAGCAGGCGTTGAGTATCTTGCCGCATTTCCTGAGGAGCTATCAGAAGGCGAGTGTGGAGGAAGGGTTTCATTATGCTTTGACCTTTCCGGCGGCAAAGATGGGGAGGGAGCCGAGTAAGGAGGAGGTGGAAGAGATTTTGTTTAAGAGGTTGGAGATGGAGGTGAAGGCGAAAGGGTTGCTGCCGGAGCGGCCGCCAGCGAGGGCAGGAAGGGGAGGGAGAGGAGGTGCGAGGGGAAGGGGAGAATGGAGAGGGAGAGGACGAGGTGCTTCGGCAGTGTATACGCCTCATCATCAGCCATATCCGCCGCGAGGACAGCTGCACCAGGGAGCTGAGGCTCAGTCCACGCCTCCATCATTTGCTGCTGCAGCTTCTCTTCCGCCTCCCCCACAGGTACAGCTTAATGCCCCAACTCAGCCTCAGCTCTAGAGCACGCACAGACAGTCCAGTAGACAAGATACCCAGCAATGATCAATCTGTACAATACTCCCACTCGAAATGCTGTGAATGAAAAAAAAAAAAAAAAAAAAAAAAAAAAAGTCCGTGTACAGCACGACATATCATATGGAGGCTTTCTTCGTGTTCGGCTCGTCTGATGTGCTTGCCTCTTCTCCGTCGATTCTTGCTTTTGCCTCAAGATCCCGAGTGAGTTGGTCTAGTGTGCTGGTGTTCTCTTCGATGGTCGGATTCGTAACGTCTTTGCTGTCTTCGTTCTTTCCTGCGCCTTTGCTCTCCGGCGCTGCTTCCTTCGAGAGGCTACTTCTATCGTCTCTCTCTGCCGATTCGCTCTTCAGGTCGTCTGTCATGGTAGATGACATCTTGGTGTCATCCTTCTCTAGTGTGGTGGTCGTCGTTTTCTTGTCGCCATCCAGCTTCGCATACCCCTCCTCCTTGAGCTTCTTCAACTCCGCCTCCCATTCCTCGCCGACCAGCTTGACAAGCTCAGCTACACCTTCATCCGCCTTGCCCTCCCAAAACACATCCCTCGTCTTATCCGCTCCACCATACGTCAACCCATCAAAGTCAAATCCGGTCTCGTTGTACATGCCCCCACCCATCCCACCACCGCCATATCCGTCGGACGAAGCGAGCTCGCCCACCCTCTCCAGATTGATCAACACCCTTGGGCAATCCGACGGCACCGCATCTATCAAAGACGCGAAGGGCTGAACTTGCAGGCTCGTCCCCATCACAATCAACAGATCCGCCGTCTTGAAATCTGGCATACACCTAAAGAATCTTTCTGGCAAGTTCTCGCCAAAGAACACAATGTCCGGCTTCACCAATCCCCCGTCACCTTTTTTCCTCCCTGCACATTTCTCGCGGGGGCACCTGGCAATCTCGCCCCTCTCCACCTTCCTCCTCATCCACTCCCCATCCACCTGCTTCTTGCACACAATACACGTCGAGCTCGCAAAACTCCCATGCGCCTCTACAATCTTATCCCCCTCCACACCCGCTATCCTCTCCAGCGTATCCACGTTCTGCGTAAACACCCTCTTCAACTTGCGCTTCTCCTGCAAAAGCGTAAGAAAGTAGTGCGCAAGCGCCGGCTTAAAATTTCCGGGGTAGAGGTGCTTGGCGAGGGTGAAAAAAGGTTGCGGCTTGCGTTGGAAATAGCCAATGTCGAAGATGGCTTCGGCGTAAGGGAGATTATGAGAGGCGAGGTTGGAATAGAGGCCGGTACCGGGGGTACGGAAGTCGGGGATGGGCGGTGAAGCGGAGGTGGAGATGCCGGCGCCGGCAAGGATGATTACATTGCGAGTGGTGGGGGAGGCCAGAAGAGCGGCAACACCGGCGAGCGTGGGCCCGTGTCTGGGAAAGAAGCGGTTGCTGCTTTCTGGCATCGTGAAGGGTAGGCTGATGATCTAGGATGATGGTGGTGGCGAAGGGTGTCGTGTGGAGGCATAAGACGGGTCTGTGCACGCTGCGGGGTTTGCTATATACAGTACCAAGCTTCTTTTTTCACAGCCGCATTTTTTTTACCCATTTTCTTGATTTGGACCCTGAACAACTTTCGCTTTCTTCTCACTCCACCACAGTATCATTGACAGCAGGAGATGTCCGACGGCGACCGCAAGGGCCGGATCGATCACGATGCCATTGCAGCTCTAGCACTGGGGACATACCTCGAGGCGCTTCCACCTCGCGGAGCAAAGCCTGGCAGAAAATCCAATGGCCGGCTCGAATGGACCGTCCTGGCTTCCTTCATCATCTCGTCTCCTTCCCCGTCTTCGGATCAGGACCTATACAACGTCGTCTCGCTCGCGACCGGCCTCAAATGCCAGCCTTACCTCTCGCTGCCTCGCAATGGCGACGTTTTGCACGACCAGCATGCGGAAGTACTCGCTCGACGTGGTGCTCGGCAGTGGCTGCTCAATCGACTGCAGTACGAGGTCAAGGGAAAAGGTCGGGAGGAGGAAATGAAGCTGTTCAAAGAAGCTGAGAATCAAGCCAACGGAAGAAGATGGAGGTTGAGAAACGGCGTCAGGCTGCATCTATATATCTCGACGCTGCCGTGCGGTGATGCTTCGAACCAGCTGCTGGAATTTCAGAGAGCTGCACAGGACGTCGTTGCCGGGAGGGAGGGAGCATTGTCACCCAATGATCTAATTGAGCTTCACACCGCTGACAGAGAAAGTATATCCGCCTCGATATCAAAGGGAAGCTCTAGCGTCGTTCGAGGGCGAGCGTCCTCCATGCGCCCCTCATCGGCCTCCGCATCCAGCACCGGATCTTTACGCACGAAACCAGGACGACCAGACGCACCTCCCTCTATTTGCATGTCGTGCAGTGATAAGATCGCTCTCTGGAATACTCCCGGTATCGGTATTCAAGGAAGTCTTCTTTCCTGCCTTCTTGAGCCCGTTTACATTTCCTCCGTTACGCTCTCGGACCATCCTACGCGACACATCTTCCCGCCCTTCCCACTATCCAATATCACAGAAGACGAGAAAGCGAAAGTCGAGGCGCAGAGAGAGAGACTCAAATCCGTCCTCGCAGAAGACTGCAAGCGCTCACTGTCGAGAGGCAGCAAAGAGATCAAGGTCGAATGGGCAGCAGGACGCGACTTCCCAGACGGCAAAGAGAAGCGGATGGAGCAAGCTTGGTCTGAGTTGATCGTCAATGACCACGGAACAGAAGACCTTCCAGGAAAATTGGAAAAGTTCAAGGCAGGGTTCGAGCCCGAGAGCTGTCCGAACTCGGTGCTGCATATCGCGAGTCACGAGATTGTCGAGGGGAAGGGGAAAGGGAAGACAGAGAATCTCGCGTCAGGGACAAAGATGGGTGCGCCGACCAAACGACCCAAACAAATAGCTGGGCAGGAAGGTGTTGTGGTATGCGAGCCGCTCAAGCCAGCGGCTAGATCGATGGTCTGCAAGCTGAGTTTTTTTCAAGCGTTCGTCGCGGCCTACCATGACCTCCACCCAGACGCAGTCAAAGAGCATCAGGATACGGTCCTGTATATAGATGCGAAAGAAGGAGTGTATGGGGCGGGAACGATCGAGTACAGGAAGAGAAAAGAGGAGCTGCTAGGCGGCAGAGAAGATGCGCAAAAGACAGTCGAGAAATTCTTGAATGGAGCGAGAGATGCTACCGCGATCAATGGCAGTTCTTCATCCGGGCGGCAAGGACAGTCAGGACCGGTGATCAGTGAGGAAGATGCGGCTGGCGCAGCTGATAGTGCAGGAGAATCAGGATTGAGTGGACAAAACTCAAAAGCAACGTTCGAGGGCTGGCTCAGAACGCCGGCTGCACTTTTGCAGTTTGATCGTCATGGCCGGTCGAGCTCAAAGCTGAGCATCACAGCGACTTCTTCGGGCAGTAGATGATATGATGACATGGAGTCAATCCGGTGATAATATTATGAGATTGAAAAGATGAGATGTGCTGAAGTAATATGCTATTCCTGAGAGACCTCGTTATTGTCATTACTCTCTTCGTTCATGAGTCTGTCCGGCCCGAACCTCATAGCGGATGGTATGTGGATGAGGTCCGGCCGGAAAGAAGGATCGTCCCAGGCCGAGAACCACGGTTCAAGCAATGTCATGCGAGGAAGGGCGCCGGTCCAGTAATAAGTGTCGTCATCCGTGATTCGACGATACGATAGATGCGGATGGGTTTGGACGAGGGAGAATACGTCTGGATCGGCCCAAGAACCCGTGTCGTGAGTAAGTAGAGCTTGATGGTCGACGTCGTGCACGAAAGTTACAGCGGGATTGAAAAGTGTCGCTTGACATGAGATATCCAGCTGCCTATCGCGTCGAGCGATCTCGGATCGCACCGATTCGTCAACATCGCGATTGTTCTGCTTGCAGTTCAGTGGGGTTCGACAACGCTCGAGTGCCGGTGTCCTCTGCGCCACCAATCGGACTTCCGGAAAAGTGAGCCGATCCAGACCTCCAGCTTTTTCCACTTCTTCGAAACGGATCGTATGCAATAAGCGTTTCAGAGCAATCATACCATTTTCTAGGGATTGCCAATGCATATCACGTGCTTCCACGCGGTGGAACTCGGTTGTCGATTCGTGGACATGCGGATTGTCCGGATGAGTTGCGTATTTCCGTTCGAGTACCTTCCGAATGAGTCTCTTGAACTTTTTGTCATCTTCGCACACCGGAACGCAGTTCTTCGATGGTCCTTCCGGCCAATGGTAGAGGCCATCCGCTCCTAATATCGGCGCGTAACTCAGCTCCTGAGCTTGATCAAGCTCAAGTATGAGCAGTCGAAGGCGGGGCAAGTTGAACGTGCCAAGTGCAAGGTAGAAGAGTGCTTCCTGGGCTGCGAAACTGACATCGGACAAAGGGGGTGGCGGGGGCAGGGGCTGATCGCGTTCTGCGAGCGCCACCGATTCGAATCGCCAGTCAACATACTCATCAAAGCCACATAAGGCATCGAACGGAAGTTGAGACAGGCGCAAGCATTCCAGAGTTGAACAAGGCGACAGACCAGCGCGAATAGCCTTCCGAAATTTCGTTTGGGGAAACGAGAACTTGGAGAAACCAACAATGAAGGCGATCATGCCCAGAGTTGGGACATGGTTGATCAAATGCAAGTGAGTCAACTCGGACAATGGCGAGAGATTTTCGGCTTGTGAGAAGGAATCGTCGGATGCGCAATGTTGCCATAAGGTGAAGCGACGTGGCCGGCAAACGACATCGCTTGATAAGAATTCGAACAGGAGAGGATGTTCATGGCTATGCTCGAGCGAGAGGTGATCGAGGGCAACGGCTTTGCGCAGTAGACGGTTCACGCCGGCTGAATATATGTGTTTTGGCACAATTTCAGCCTGCGGAGACCTTGGCTCTTCGTCGTCTCGAATTGGGATGTGGATCGCGCGCACATATTGGACCTGCCTGTGGACATCTTCGGGACATTTGAAGGGCCTCAGTCTGGCCGCGAGGAACGGTGCATGGTATATCACGGGTGCAGAAAGCGACATCAACTGCTTGCAGGTCTGTGCAAGAGCTCGAAGACATACGTCTCGCGACCTTTCCCCAAGCTGATAGTTGATCGGACCATCGGAGCCAAAGAGACTTGTCTGCGGGTAGGTGACTTCGTATGGATTCTGCCAATCACAGAGATAATAGAAGATGCGCATCCATATTTCGGGTGGGAGTATGAGGCATTTTGCCACCTGGTCGGTTCGACCTCGACGACGTGCAACCATCGATTCGTAAAGTTGCGAAGCGCGCCCGCAAATAAAGATTGATCGCAGCCATGTTTTCAGAGGCATCAGAGAGCGATGGTGTCGGTATTTGATGAGTTGGGCAAGAAGAGAGTGGGCGATTTAGGGTAGTGAACATATAAGGCGATGTACGTACAAGGAGATGATGGCGGGAAGGAGGACCGACTTGAAGCCTACGTTCGCAGTATTTGTATGCTTGCGCTTCCACGACAGGCCGCTACCAGATTGCTTTCTTTTGCCATTGTCACGGAAACATGATCGCGACTCATCATCTATCTATGCAGTGCGCATCAATCAACATGGTGGCTTTGATATATATCCCAGTCTTGTTTTCCGAACACATTACAACGTCCCGCTCAGCAATGGTCACACCTTGATGCCGCATCGTCTGCGCCACTGAGTGAATCTCTGATACTTCGTACATGAGCGTCGCCAACATCCACTCGCAGGCTTTCTAGTACTAGACAATTTATCGCTTGTGTCACAAGTTAGCCCCGAACAACGATGTGAGACCGACGCGTTGCGACTGCGAATGCTGGGCAGAATGTCAATATAGCAGGGTTCAGGATGGCAGGGGGAACCAAATCATAAGCGGTATAATGCAGATTTGCACAGTGTGTCCCATCATTGAATCGATTGCTGAGCTTTGCTGCACTCACGCGAACCTGCAAACCTCATCGAAATGCAAGCGTACATGTGGTGAATTGCTTTCGTAGGCCGACGACAAGCCGGGCAGGTGACCCAGTAGGATAAAGCTAAAGATTAGCGATCTGCAGATACAGTATGAACAGAGCTCGCTGTCGTCAATCCGATCTTGCCACTTGTCCACTTGCCATCATTCCTTCGTACTCCTTCCGACCTTGTTCGTCCAGCGCTGCTTGCTCCAATTCGACAATGTCAGGGATTACAATATGTTTTCTGCCGCCTGTCTCGGCCAACGACTTATTTGCACAGTCGGCGTTGGCTTCACGCGGAAGATCCCCTGTCCAAAAAGCTGCCTTGATGTCCGGCTCGAGGATGGTTCTGCGGTACGAAAGCCAAGGGGCGGTTTCGACCAAAGAAAATATATCTGGATCCGCCCAACAACCGACGTCAGCGGACGTGCCGTCACTGAATGTTCGTGTCTCCAGGTGTTCGTGCTGCTGCTGATAGGTTCTGGAGCTTTGAGCCGAAAGATTGTCGGCCTGGCATCGGAAGTCGTTGAGCACCTCATTGCTGTTCCAATCGTACGTGCGCGCCGCCACCACCCGAATCTCGACATTAGGCACAGAATCCTGCTCATGAGCATGCCGAGCAGCGTCACTGGCACGGCATTCATTCCAGAAATTGATGAAGGCAAGCTTGCCAGCTTGTACCTTGCACCAATATTCAGACCGCCTTGATTCGTTAGAGAATGCTCCCAAGTTGCGGATGGCATTCGATCTGCCTTCGGCTTTCCTGATCGCTGAATGGAAAAACGGCGAATCATGTGCTTGGCTCCAATTTTGAGGCTCGTTCGATAAGTATGGGCCATCGAAACGTCGCACGTTAGCTTGCCATCCTGCAACGGTTGAGTCGTCCGGTGGATCCAAGCACGTGTGCTTATTCAATTCGAGAATGATCAGCCTCAGTTTCGGCATCACAGATGCATTGACTGCCAAGTTGTAGAGCGCTTCCTGCTCCACGTTTTTGTACTTCTGCCAAGCCATCTTGTCGGGTAGCACTGGAGCAGGATGCTCCAGGCGCTCTCTCGGAGTCAATTTCACGTAATCTTCCATTGCGGCCTTGTAAGCAACGTACCCCTCAAAATCGTCCAATGCGGTCGTCCACAACTGTGATAGGCGAATGCATTCGATCGATGATCGTGGAGAAACCCCTTCCCTGATCGCTCGTTGCACTGCGGGATGTTGTCTTGCTGTAGAAGCGTCGATTGCAGAACCAACCAGAAGCGAGATCAAGGCGGACGAGGGAACGACGTTGATGAGATGCAGATGCGTGAGCTGCGACAGTGGCGCGAATGTCATGTCATCAGAAAGCGGTAGAGGCTCCAGAGGATTGATGCCTTTGATTGTGAGTCGGTGAGGACGACAAGTTGTACTATTCTGAAGAAAGGCGTTCAGGTTCTTATAACCTGCATTTTCTTCGAGCAAGAGGTGTTCAATTCCGGAGGCGCGAGAGAATATCAGAGTATTGTGCTTTAGGGCTGCTCTCGGGGTCCGCTCCAAGCGCGCGTCATAAACACGAAGACAGCGCAAGAAGGAGAGATTCTCGCTGGCTCTCTGCGCTTTGCTGAAAGGCAGCGTAACTGTAACGGTCTTACAGAATCGAACGAGTGACCCTTGGCGGGCTAGTCGCGGCGCCCGGTAAAGTGCTTGACGTACTAGGTGGTTGATACGTTTGCAAGTTAGGGAAAAGGCCAGTAAACTGTTCATCGTGGTTGACGGAAAGTCGCCTTCCGATCGAAGATGTCCCGAGGGACCACTGCCAGGGAAAGGAAAGGTCGAAGCGTAAGGCTCCGCTCGAGGAACCAACAAGTCGATGATGTGCAACCAAATTTCGGCTGGGACTGCGTCGACTACACCAATGGCGATCGTGCGTTGAGCAGTTCTTAGGCGGGATTTGGGTCGCTTCGACGAGCTGGATCCCTCGTTGCCGTGTTTCATTTTCGCAGGTGGCCTAGAGACCATGAAAGGTTCGAAGGATACGTATCCGCTCCAGAAGATGGAGGTCGGGACAAAAGATCCGCCGGCCATGCTGGCTTCTTTATACTGCATGCAGTTTCGTCTCACTTGAAGGGTTGACAAAGCGAAAGAGGCTGCGACTGCGCATGCCGCTCGAAGCCGTTGGCCAAGGAGAGACATGGACTGAGCTCAGCTTGCTGAGCAATGAAACTCAGCGATGAGTGAATAATCAGCACCCTTCTGAGACGCATGGGCCCGAATGAGCCGCGAGCGCGTCAAAGAAAGGCTTTTATGATTAGAGGATTGAAACATGTGGCGTCGCTAAACGAAGCCAATCCCTGCATCACAACACTCAAATCCGCAGAAGTTGAGGCTATCAAGCTTGAAGTTTGGCGATTCGCGAAGGCAGGATTTTTGTAGAGGGACAATTTGTCTCTCGAGGCAATTCTCCAGTCCAATACCAGCCTCCTTCGGTTCCTCCGACTGATCTGAATGAGAGGAAGGGTGCAGATGTGACGAGAGAAAACATGTCAGGATCGGCCCAGCATCCCACTTCGTCACAGTCTTCCTTTCGGCTCCTTTCCGGATTGATTGCCTCGCAGGCTGGGGCGGCTGCAGTGAGAGGACTGTGCTGTGCTTGACAGAAAAAGTCCTGAAACCCTTCGCGTCGATCGTGGCCATTGGGCCGTGCGGCTGCCACACGGATCTCGGGACTGACGCTGCTTGTAGCAAGTTGCGACGCTGTGTCTGATGAAGCGTGCCAAAGCTCGATCAGTGCCATCTTGCCAGCTTCGACATCGCGCCAATACTGATCGCGGTCCCCTATGCGAAGCTCCTCTGCCGTCACTATGGGAATCCCATCGTCATCTTGTTCGTTTGCATCATCCGCGGCGTCACTCTGGTCACTTACGTCGCCGGCTACAGACATCCCGAAAGTTGATGGACGTGAAGTAGATGCCGCTGACATAGTCGCGCGATTTGCCGCTTTTCTGGAGGTGCAGATGGCGTCGTGGAACTGATCTGCGTCCGAGCGCTTTGCTCTTACATCAGAAGGTCGTTTCTTACGTTGTGGCCCGGCCGTGCCGGCAGCACTGGGGCCAGGCAAGTCAAGGGACGATGATGCTGAAGCTTCGCCTCTTGAACGCTGAATTGCAGCAACAGTTTCGGTCTCGTGCTCCTCTTCAGCCGGCGAAGAAAGAGCACCGAGTGGACTGAGCTCCAGCAACAACAGCCTGAGTCTGGACAGATTGGACGAATGTACGGCTAGGTCGTACAATGCTTCCTGCACCGCGAATCTTCTTGCTGGGGCACGCGGAGCTCGAGGTGCTGGTTCTTGTGCTTGTCTCTGAGCCGGGAAGCGCTCGTACTCTTTCCACGCCTTTCTCCAACTAATGTATGCTTCAAAATCGACTAATGCATCTGGTGGTAGCAGCGAGAGCCGCAAGCATTCCAACGTCTCTCTTGGAGATAGTCCGGTCTTGATGCTATTTGACACGTTGCCCAACTCTTCGTTGTTGATCGACTCGCCAACAATGAACGATATCAGCGCCGGTGGTGGCACAATCTTGATGAGGTGCAGATGCGTCAGTTTGGACAGGGGCGATAACGACTGTGTAGTAGAGAACGGCGGGGCAGAGAACGACAAGTTCGATAGAGTCATTTGACGTGGACGACAGGCGGTGCTAGGGTCGAGAAATTCTTGCAATGCAGCTCCACCCTGTCGATGCTCGATCGATACAAAGTCGAGTCGGGTAGCGTGGTTGAAGATCTTGCCCAGACTCTCGACGTAAGAAGTCTGATCTGCCAGCGTGTCGCCTGGCTGCAGCAAGCCATCGCCTGGTGGCAGATGTATCGATCGCAGATAGGTCGCGAGGCCATCTCGAATCCCGTTCTCAGCCTGTTTCTTGAGGTCGGCAACGATGGTGTCCGCCAGTAGGTTCAGCGACTTGAGTGAATGTAAGAGCGGTGCACGGTAGAGCACTCGATTGGCGAGGTGGCTAAGCAGAATTGACGAGGATGCTGCGGAGAGCAAGTCTCTGCTTGTTGAAGAAGGAATCTCGGGTGCATAATCGAGATCAACTCCGACAGGATGTGGGAAGGTCGACGCATTCCGATCTATTGGCGGGACGAGATGTGCGATGATCCGGGCGAGCAGCTCTGCGGGTAGAGCCGGGATCGAATTAGACGTCGCCGAACTAGCATTGCTCATGTCAACGTCGTCGTTTGACATCTTTCAGAGTTCCCGAACCCTGACGCTGACGGATCAGCCGGTCTGATTGAAAAGATGGTGAAGGTGAAGAACAGCCTCGATGATTTAGGCTTCCGACTTCAGGGTCCTTTTTCGTCTTCTCCACACTCGCTTGCATTCACATTTTCATCGGACCCTTGTGCACCGTGCACGCGACTTTGGCCCTTTCCTTATCTCGTCGAACTCTCCGATTCGGCGCTCAGCATCCTCGCACTCTCGACACGCGACCAACATCCCTTGAGGTCGTCATTCCAACATCATGGGCAAAGCCTGCAAAGACAGTGATGCTCTGCCTTCTCCTCACTACCATCAGCAAAGAGACAGTCCAAAACGCCGGGGTTGGCTGAAGTGGCTAGCTCTCGCAGTGATCTTCTTCGTGCTATATTGCACAGACGTACAGCAGCCTTGCAAGCACTTCAAAAAGGCTCTTATTGGTCACCATGGCACTTTGACACGAAGCGAAGAAGCCTGCCCCCAGGTTCCTCCCTTTCAATTCCCTTCCAACCTCACTCTCGGCAGCAGTGACGACATCAAGCTCCCATCTGCCTCTGAGCTCGCACAGCTGCTTTCTGGCGCAGTCAAGGTCGACACCACTGTTGGCGACAGCTGGCCCACAGTGACGGAGGATCCGGACAAATGGGAAGCCGTCTTTGCTCCGCTTCACGACTACTTTAAAAGATCATTTCCCCTCGTCCATGCTGACGACTCACCCATCAAGCTCGAAAAGGTGAACGAGTGGGGTCTTGTCTACACTCTACCTGGAAGAGATCAGAATCTGCCTCCTCTCGTGCTGATGGCGCACCAAGATGTTGTTCCAGTCGAGCCAGAGACAATCCCTTCTTGGACTCATCCGCCCTTCTCTGGCTTCGTCGATAACGATCTCGGCTTGGTCTGGGGTCGTGGTGCAGGAGATTGCAAGGCTTCCCTCGTCTCGATTCTCGCCACATTAGAGAGTCTGCTCAAGGCCGGCTTCGAGCCGTCACGCACGGTCGTGTGCTCTTTCGGCTTTGACGAGGAGAGCTCTGGCACGCAGGGCGGCGAAAAGCTCGCAGAGTTCCTGCACGAACGATACGGCGACGATGGAGTGGCCATGATCGTGGATGAAGGCGGTCAAATTGATCTCAGTCTAGGCGTACCTGTTGCTGCACCCTGTGTGGCTGAGAAGGGCTATCTCGATGCAAAGGTGACAGTGTATACTCAGGGAGGACACTCCTCTGCTCCGCGCCAGCACACATCGATTGGCCTCCTTGCGCAGCTCATCACCGAGATCGAAGCAAATCCCTTTCACCCTGACATCAGCCTGATGGGAAAGAAATTGGACGAAGTCAACCCAGCACTGCAGTTCTTACAATGCACTCGAGACGTGCCTCAGGCAGACAAGAAGCTCAGCAAAGCGCTGAAGAAACTTGAACGCATTCAACGCAAGGCAATCTCTGGCGTCAAATGGGGCCGCAAAAGATTAGAGAAGAAGCTAAAGCAGCAAACGAAGAAAGTGCTCGGCCTGATGACCAGGGAGCAGCGCTTTGGCTTCCAAACGACTCAAGCAGTCGATCTCATCTCTGGAGGCGTCAAGATCAACGCCCTACCCGAGCAAGCGTCGACTGTCATCAATCACCGCATTGACATCTCATCTTCGACTGCTGAGGTGAGGCAGCACATCTATCGCACGCTCAAGCCCGTCGCAGACAGGCTTGGACTGGACATGCAAGGCGAGGGCGAGGGATGGAACTTCCTCCCCTCGTCCACTGCCGGCAGCAAGCGAGGTCGCATCGTCCTTTCCGACGCATTCAATTCAGCCCTCGAACCGGCGCCCTTCACTCCGCTCGGCGAAGCCAAACCCTGGGTCCTGCTGCAGAGCGTCATGCGAGCTACTTGGAAAGACATCCTCGTCGCGCCAGACATGATGGGCGGCAATACAGATACAAAGAGCTACTGGAAGCTCACAAAGAACATCTTCCGCTTCAGCCCGGGTACGGATCAGCCTTTCCCGATCAAAGGTGAGGATGAGAATATACATACGGTGGATGAAAGGACGACGATTCATGGATTGGTCAAGGCGACCGAGTTCTACAAGTTGCTCATTCAGGCTGTTGGGTCTCAGCCAGATCTGTGATCACACATAGGTGGTGCTAGACGTAATAGTATCATTGAGTTCCATGTCGGGTGAAAATGTGTGAGACTTATTCACCAAGTCTCTGCCCACCTGGACCCCAGCTGTAACCCGTTCCACTCCCAGTCTGCCCGCTCTCTTGCTCATCATCACTCCCCCTCGCCTTCCCCTTTCCTTTCTCCTTGCTCCCCCATCTCTGCTCCGCCACGGCTCCTCCGCTTGAGCTATGATCCTCCTCCCGCTCTGCCCCTGCCTTTTCTTTTGCATTCTTCTCGTTGAGCTGGCCGAAAGTAAACATGCCCGCCTGCGCGCTCCCCGCAGCTGTCTTCCTTAGATTGCTCGTGCTTCCTCCAGCTGGGCGGGAATTGAGACTTGTCGAACCCTGAATATTGCTTCCGGCTGGCTTTTCTGCTGCATTACGTCCAACGATGGAGCCAGCTTGACTAGCTCGAAGGCGTCGTTCGGCTGCAGCTAGCATTTCCTCTCTATTCGGAGCTGCTGTTCTTGCAGAAGATGAAGCGGAACTGCGGAAGGGATTAAGGGACGAAAAGGTGGAACGAGCACCTGCGCCGAGGGCGGAAGCTACGCTAGTCGGGCGCGCAGAACAGGAAGAGCGGTCCGAAAGACGGTTCCCACGATCAGCGTTCCAAGCTGTACCTCCTGCGACTCGGCGTGCGTTTCTGTTGCCCATGTTCTGCCCCTCGAGCGCTGGGTCGAGAGAGTCGGGTAGCAGCTCCTGGAGGAAGCGTGGGGTGGGGATGTAGCTTCCGCCCTGTCCACCTCCTCTTCCACCTCGACCCCTTTGCGCCGGCCAGACCTGGTCGAGGACCCAGTAGATGTATCCAGCCAACAAACCGGTCGCACTAGTGATCGCGTGGTGCGGCCCACCCTGCAAAAGATCGATTCCCAAATACACATACGGCAACCACCTACTTGGACACGTCACGAATCCAAAGAAGCTAACGCTGCTATGCGGATTCGCCCTAGTCCAGAGGTACGCTAGCGCCATAAGCAGCGGTCGGAAGTGAAAAAAGGAGCCGAGGGGAAAGTTGATAGCGAGGATGAGGGTGCCCATGACGAGAAGTGACCAGGTGTAGTCAGCTGTGCGACGACCGAAGTGGTTGAGTTCGAGATCGGAGCTATTACGGAAGAGCATGAACATGTCAAAGATGAGAGGAATGCCTCCACCGCCGAAGAAGAACGAGGTGAGGATGCGGTGGAGTTGATATTTGCGGAGGACGAAGGGCCAAGCGAGAGCAAAGGGCCACGGAGAGGTGATGGCGAGAACGCATGGTAGGGTGATGGCGGCAGTTGCGCCGACGAGGAACCGCGTCACTGGCGGAATTTTGCGGATCTCTTCCATCTTGTAGCTTGTCTTGGTGCTGATAAAGATGATGGAGGAAGAGGAAACCAAGGATGTGAGAAGTCACAGAAGGGGCTGAGCCTTCGGAAAGTGCGAGTGCGTCGACGTGGCCCAAGCTCGCCTCCACCAAAGTGGGAGCTTTCATACAAAGATGTTAGGATCTGCTTGACAACATCTCCGTATTTTAATTTTTTTTTCGTTTTCGGCTGGACCCTGACGAAGATGTCGTTTGGCTGCAGCCGAAGAAAAATTTGTGGAGCAACAAAGCCGAATTCTCAAATTTGGTGGCGCCTCGCTGGACAACATCTTCTTCCTCTTTCGACACTGAACGACATCCACCTTCTCACCACTACAACATATTGCGCCGCCAGAGAGAACACATACAAGATGACAAGGTATACAAAACTCGACGGAAGGCGGTCACTCGCCAAAAAGATGGTCGATTCGGATAGCGAGCCCGAGACCACTCCAGCTGCTTCTCCTGCTAAGGTCGAGGTCGAGTCTACGCCTGTTGAGACTGTGGTCGAGTCTCCTGCCAAGGACAAGAAGAAGAAGGACAAGAAGGACAAGAAGGAAAAGAAGTCGAAGAAGGACGACGGCCAAGTCGATAAGGATTCCGTCGAGGAGTCCAAGGAGGATGGCGAGCCCTCCGAGCCTGTCGCATCCACTTCTGCCTCCGCCAACGCCGATGACACCTCCGCCCCTGCCGAGCCAGCAGCGCCCACCGAACCGCCCACAGTCGAAAAGCTGCTCAAGCGTGCCAAGTTGCTCAAACTCAAGATGAAGAAAGCCAAGAACGAGGAGAGCAAGAAGCGATTCCAGAAGATG
Source organism: Pseudozyma thailandica (assembly GCA_023212835.1). Taxonomy (NCBI): domain Eukaryota; kingdom Fungi; phylum Basidiomycota; class Ustilaginomycetes; order Ustilaginales; family Ustilaginaceae; genus Pseudozyma; species Pseudozyma thailandica. The sequence goes on from JALCCH010000005.1 coordinate 278,405, forward strand.
GCGTACGAAGTGGAACGACAGGTGGAGCAAATGTTCGGATCGTTTGAGTACGGACCCAAGGGCCAGCTGATCCGCTTGGGCGCGGCGCAGACAGACAACATGTGGAATGCTAGGAACAAAGGTGCTGATTGGGCCACACCTGCCAATGCGGCCAGGGGAGGTGATGGTGGATGGGGTGCTCGTGGTGGTGCGCCCCAATCCAATGGATACGGAAACAGCAATGGCGATGGCTACCACAACCGCAGCAACGGAGACGGCGGATGGGGTCGAACAGACGAAGAAAAGCGCATGGACCGTCGCGATGCCCGCCGTGAGGAACGAGCGGAACAACGTCAAGCCAAGCTCAAATGTTTCGCTTGTCGTGGGATGGGCCATTCCGCCAAGGACTGCCCTAACGCTCTCGATGCTCAATCCATCTCCCTCAAAACCGACTCTTCCAACCCCACCGATACGCCCATGATCGGTCGTGACGCCGTCGGCATCTGCTTCCGCTGCGGCTCCACTGAACACACCCTCTCTCGCTGTCGCAAACCCGCGCTCAAAGGCGACGAACTCCCCTACGCCACCTGCTTCATCTGCCATTCGAAAGGCCATCTTTCCTCTAAATGTCCCAACAATGCGGGTCGAGGTGTATATCCGGAGGGAGGAAGTTGCAAGTTGTGTTCCAGCGTCGAGCATCTGGCGAAAGATTGTCCGCTGGCGTTGAGGAATGAGAATAAGAGCAAGGATAGGGAGGCGAATAGGTTGGTGAACCAGGTGATTGTAGGTAGCACAAGGGAGGGTGGACAGGGTGGTGGGGATGAGGATGATTTCCATAGCTTTGCGAGGAAAAGGGCGCAGGTGGATCACGAAGGGAAGGAGGGAAAGAGGGATTCAAAGAGGGTTAAGAGTGGTTCGGCCAAGGTCGTTTCGTTCTGATGGATGCATCAACTATGTATCTCCTTGCATTCCAATACCACGTTCGTTTCGCATTGTTTCACTAGTGTCAGTGCAGCCTCGCTGCATCAAGTGACAGGGGTTCACAGCGTGACTTCTCAATCCTCAATCCACAATCCACAGCGAGTGCACAAAGCGGGAAAAATCAACGTGAACGTCTAAATCGCACTAACGAGCCAACCTTATTACACAGCAGGGAAACCAAACATATCGTCCCATTTAGGACATCTTGTACTCCATGCGGCCCTGCGCAGCTGTAGCGCCCTGAACCTCGTAGTCGATAGTGATGTCGAGGTCACGGTTGTTCCTCTCGTTAGGCTTGCACACCAACTTGCCCTTGATCGCGTCACCCTGGTTTACCGCGAGGACATCCTTGGTGTAGAAAACGGTCTGCTTCCAGTGGGTGTACCTCGAGTGGGGGCCGGTGGAGAACTGGACAGGCTTGTGGCAGGCGTCGAAGGAGATGTCGAACCAGCCAAGGAAAGCGTGTACGTAGTCATCACGGGTAGCGTTGAGTGTGAATTCGGACTCGAACGAGAGCTCTTCCTTGGTGATGGTGAGGAGATCGAGCTGCTTGATGGGGTAAGGGTCGCAGACGACGCTCTTGATGTCAACAGTGTCGACGAGAGGCTCGCGGAGAGCAATGTCCTTGATGCATGAGTAGTTGAAACCGTAAACGTCATCCCAAAAGCCGATCTTCTCATCTTTGTACTCCTGGTCCTCAATGGCGGAGAGGTACATGGTGGCCTTGTCGGGGAACATCATTCCTCCTGGTGCGAGATACTTGTCTCGTGCCATGAGAACTGTGTCAAGCATGCTCTCGTAGAGCAAAAAGTATCCCATCCACTCGCTGATGATGATGTCAACCTTGCCATCTGGACCCAATCCGAGGTCAACCTCCTCGAGTTTACCCTTGACGAGGGTGATGGTGTCCTTGAAACCGTTGACCTCGGTAATGATCTTGGCCTGGTCGATGATGTTGGACATGTCGACACCAATGACCTTCTTAGCACCGGCCTTGGCGGCGAACATGCACAGAATACCAGTACCACATCCGACATCGAGCACAATCTTGTCCTTGAAAAGGTGAGGGTTGTTGATGATCGAGTTGCGGTAGGATCGGGTTCGGACCTCGTCCTTGAGCATCTCCTCGTGAATGCCAAAGTGAGCGTACGAGTCGGCATAGTAGTCCTTGGAGGTCATGTCGACGGTCTGGGTGGAGCCCGAGGCACCGTTTGCGGATGTGGAAGCCATCTTGAGTTACAGTACTTCCTTGCGTCGAGTGGGAGGAGGGAGTATAGGGTTGGATGAAGGAGGGAAAGAGGAGGAAAGGGTCTGTTTGGTCGGTGACACTGCACTGCACTCAACCACGCCACGCTGCTCCGGGGAGGCATCAAGAAGAAGAAGAAAATGAAAAAGATTCATACAAATTTGCGGTTGAACCATCAAAATTCAAAATTCAGGGTTCTTTCTTCTCAAAGCTCAAGTTTAGCAGTGGAGGTGGATTTTTTGATTACTTGTGCGCTGAAACGGTCTCACATCATGCTCCGGAATTCACAAGCACGTTTCAAGACGTTGGTGTCAGAAGAGTGTGAGCGCCTGCACCGAACTCCGAGAACAACACACACGCATGCACGGCCACCTTTGCACATCTTCCACATTCACATTCACATTGCTTGCAGATCGATCCTAGTTGCCATCTTCTCAGTTCAGCCCATACGTTCGTCTCAGAACGATCAGCAGCTCTCAGAGCTATCTCGAAGCATCGCTGACTTGCGCCTTCATCAGCGTATCCAAGAGGAGTGCACAGTCACTTGACTCGGATTAGGAGCAGCCAAGATGAACTCATTATACAACCAAGCCTTGCGGCAGTTCTCATCCATCCAATCCGACATCTCACGCATCGATTCTGAAGGCGACGCTGCCTCCTCTACCGCCTTTGGCCCCGTCACCGTCTCTCTCTCCTCCCTCGAACGCACCATTGACGAATACGAAAACCTCGCCAAGAAGGAGCTTATTCAATCGAAACAAGACAAAGCCCTGACTCGCGTCTCCAAGTTCCGCTCGGACTATGCTGAGCTCCAATCGCAGCTCGCAAGATTAAAGACCAAAGGTTCGCTCTCAAAGGGAAATGGCACCACCAATGGTGGGGCGGCAACGCTTCGCTCGCCCACAAATACCAATTTTGGCGCTGGGGGGAATACAGCGAATCGTCGAGTTTCGAGCATTGCCGAATCCCCATTCTCTCTACACGCACGCAACTCTGCACAGCAAACAGACCCACTGGCGGCGTACAAGATGAACGATAGCGCAGCAGCCATGTTTGGCTCGGGGTCCGGGTCAGGTGGGTTTTCAGCACGAGAATCGCATGCGTTACGAGAACATTCGTTCATCCAAAACACAGAAGCGCAACTCGACGCATTCATCGCACAAGGACGGGAAGTGTTCGGCAACTTGGTCGAGCAGAGAGGCATTCTGAAAGGGACACAGAGACGGTTGAGAGATGCAGCAAATACACTGGGGTTGAGTCGGGATGTGATCGGGTATATCGAGAGAAGGAGTACGCAGGATAACATCATCTTTGCGGTAGGGGCGGTGTTTACGTTGGTTTGCTTTTGGTACATCTACAAGTGGTTCGGGTAGCACATTTGCGAAAGCTTCGAGCCCTCGCAATATCAGACATGGATTTATGCTTGACTTTTGCTGTTGTCCGGTGTGCAGCATATGTGTTAGAGATCAAGCTGTGACTTATGTCGAAGAGAGCTCAACATTGTGCAAGTACGTTTGCAAGAAATGATGCCACGACAAGGTCCATGTCGCACCTGACAAGAGAAATAGCGCTCCATACCTACACGATACTCCATGCATCTTGGCACGTACAAGGTCACTGAGCGAGCGTAGGTCCACAAACAAATCTGGGAATCAAGAAGCTGTATTGCGAAAAGAAGGATGACTGCACTACAATGGCAGAGGCACTCAACCGAATCTGAAGTATAATATCATGCTTGATACCGTTGGCTTACTTGCGGTACCAGAGTGTAGTCTTCCTGTTCCTCCTGATCTTCCTGTGCAACTGCAAGAATCCGTACAACAATGCCTCTGCTGTTGGTGGGCATCCTGGCACGTAAAGATCGACTGGCACAATCCTGTCGCAGCCCCTGACGACCGAGTATGAGTAGTGGTAGTATCCACCACCGTTAGCGCACGAGCCCATCGAGATGACCCACCTTGGCTCGGGCATCTGGTCGTACACCTTCCTCAACGCGGGTGCCATCTTGTTGGTCAGAGTACCTGCGACGATCATGCAGTCCGACTGACGGGGAGAGGCACGGAAGACGACACCGAGACGATCCTGGTCGTAACGGGCGGTAGCGACGTGCATCATTTCGACGGCACAGCAGGCCAGACCGAAAGTCATGGGCCAGAACGACGACTGACGCGCCCAGTTGGCCATCTTATCCATGGAGGAGAGAACGTATTCGACGCCGTTCTTAGGAGTCTCGAGCGAGAGCTGGTTAGAACCGCGGTTGGCAACCGACATGAGAGGGACGGGGCCGTCAGGGCCAGCATCCTTGGCGGGGGCGGAGGACGAGATGGAACGGGTAGAGGTGGCGGGCTTGGAAGAAGGGCCGGCAGTCATGTTGGCAGCAGCAGCGACCTTGGGGATCGACTTGAGGGTCGAGGTCTGGAAAGAGCGAGTCAAGGCCATGGTGGGCTTGGCGCTAAGGCCTGTTGGTGTTGCAAGTAGTCGAAGTGGAGCGGTTGCAAGCATCATTGTTGTAGTGGAATGCAATGTGTATGTCGAGGTTCAGAGGTTGATCAGAAGCGGATGAGATGCAGAGATAATCGAATTGAGAATGAAAGAGGCGTAGCATGAAGATCCGATGTGTTTGTATGAGAAGCAACGTTAGATAGGAAGAAGTCAGTGTGAGTGGTCAAGTTTGGGTGACAGTGGCGTTCTCCTTCCGCTTTGAGCGCTACGGTGCTAACACTTACCGACTCGAGAGAGCGAACGAAGAGATGCCATCTTGTCGACAGTTGCTTTGCTTGTGGTAGTGCAAAGGTATGTGATTAGGTGGTGGCGACAGTAGGAAGAGTAGTGATGATGAGTGATGTTGAGCTCACCTCAGACACACCGGTGTGAGAGCTGCAGGCGCCCGTTCAAGACGATCTCATTACCAATCAATGCGAAATTTCGGAGCCGTCTGGCGCGCGCGAATGCACATGTCGTGCGAATCAAAGAATGTAGTAAAACAAACATGTTAGGATTGACTCTGTAGACAAGCAATATCGAAATTTTTAAGTTTGTCTCATTGTGCGATCTGACATAGGCTTGTTTTTTGGATCCTCTGCCTCTCGTTGAACAGCTATTTGGTATCGTCTTCTGGTCGATGTCTTGCTCAGCGATACGACCTTGTGTATGTGCATGTCGACGACATGAAAGCTGGGTCTTGCTCGCCACCCCCACTTGCGCCATACCTTTCCCTTGCGGTCTTTGAAAATCTTCCAATCCGTTTCGCCAACTCTTCGTTAAACTCAGCCACCTCCTCGCCTTGGCGATTAGCTAGAACATGCAATCTATCGGATAAGCGAGGCCAGGCTCGCCAAGGTAGCCGTGTTAGAATAGCTCTGTTCCGAGAACCGAAAGAAATCGCATGATGCATGTCACACACGAGGCAACAATGGACGACGAAGTTTAGGCGAGGTTATGGGCATGTGATATTATAGGAAGCCCAAAGCCTCAAGATCTGCGCGCCTGGCTGGCAACAAAGTGTAGACTGGGTCAAAGTACGGACTTCCTACCGAGAGCGTTGAAGTTGGTCTTTCGTAGCTGACGCTATCAGAGTGAATGTTAGTGGTGAATGTATTGAACAGATGTCCCGAGTGGTGAGGATGAAAGCAGGGGCGATGGTAAAGCGACCAGGCGCTCAATATACGTGTTGGCGAGCGTAAGGCTTCAGATTGCGCCTTGCGCCACCATCCGCACACACTGCCTTTCCACTTTGCATGCTTAGAGGGCGCCAGAATGGAGCTTGTCTAATCCCAGCATGAGCACATCAAGATGCTGCAAGCCGCGGCTACCTCACTAAGGGCAGCATTTGTTCAAAACGGTACTCAAGGCTGCATGTTGGTCTAGAATAAGGTTGGCAAATACCAAAGTAAAGTTGAGTTGCAGGCACGAACAAGCAAATCGTTTAGCCGCCCGCGCCTCGCTTGACATCACCAAAAACTCCTTGCATATTCAGGGCACAGTTCATCCTCATTCAACTCACTCTCTACACTGCTGCTGAGTGCATGTCAGCAGATCCTACAGACTGCAATCCTTGATGAGACTGAGTCTGATCTGCGGAAGAGCGGAAGAGCTTAGGCATCACGGTCGTAGGTGTGGTGTGGCTGTCGACTTTCATAAGCCGGTCAAGTTTAGCTTGCCGACCTCGCTTGAGAAGTGATTGTCAAGAAGTCATTACATGGAGTCAGAGCTGTTCTCAGCGGCCTGTGTCGACGAAGACGTTGTAGGAAGGCAGGTACAGTACGGTACATTGGACCCTAGGGTACATGATCCCTAGGGTCTAACAAGACCCTGTTCCGCCAGCCCGCTCAAGGACATCAGGGCAGTCTCGCATCTGCTGTTGCCGCAAGTTCATTCAAGCTGCTAGCGTAAGTAAGCGCACCGATCTAAATACTATAGGATCTGGATGTGACCCCTCGAAGGTGCGTCACCACACCCCACCTACCGAGCTGCTTCATCAAGTAATTGCATCGTCTCGCAACGGAGTTTCAGTCCATACCTCGCCAAGGGGGCCCACCTATGCATGCATGTGATACTGTAGTTCGTTAGAAGTAACGGGAGCCCATGGCCGAAAAAAACAAGGTTTTGGCAGATCAGTAAAGCACCTCTGCATGCTCGCTTGTGCCAAAGAAAGGCTCGGGAAATGCCACACGCACATGCATACCTGGGCAGCAGCGAAACCTAGCCTGGACCATGTTTGACCATGAAATCACCACTGGTGGGAGGGTCTTGCTCGGGAGTGTCGCGTGCAGCGGACCGATCAGCCGAGCAAGCTTGCCTGAGGTCCGTCCAAGAATTGCTTCATGCCCCATACAGGCAGTCGTTGAGCCAGGTCAGCGTGGACTGCGTAGGCTGAAGACCTCTTTCGTCAGTGAGTACGATGAGTCAAGCAGAAAGGAGGTGTAGGCTGCTGCAAGGAGCGAGCACCAGATTTCGGCTCGTGCGAAAGAAAGTATAGATAGCCGCTGCAATAGTATCAGTGATTGAGTGTGTGGAAGCCAAGTCTCCCACGATTTGTCGCTCGCTTTATGTTAGCCGATAGGCGCTCCTTGTTTCGTCCCCGATTCCGCACACCTGTCCATGGACTGACCGAGTGAGGGGCAATCATTACTCTCGATCGAGAAGCAATCTCCAGACATCAGTTCGGTGAGCGAGTGAAGTTACACAACAGACGATGACTGCCTTACATTCATCCAGACTCGATTCTCCAACCGCTTCCACCGTTTCTGAGCTGGTCGGTCATACATAAGCGACGCATTGGTGCTCCAACTCAAAGGGGTCTAATAGCGCCAAAATTTCTCTCACCGCCTCGGCGAAGCTCGTAATCGTCTGCATATCGGCGCATAACATTTCGAATTTGCTTATTGAAATTTGAGTGTGGACACGACTCTTCCATGCACTTACGAAATGCTATTCGAGTCTCCGCTTGAAATGAGTGGCTCTGCTTCGCAGCCAAGAAAGTGGAGCATGATGAGCGGAATGGGAACGGCATGTGCTGGGTTGAGGCGGTTGCCGGCACAGAGAGCGCGATCGTGTAGAGTTGGGATGCAAGACATGGTTCCAAGCCACCGGGCCGGGACGACTATTCGATTTAGTCCAGAGATATGCTTTTCAGCATCCAGAAGAGGGAGGATGTTGATGATATTTGAAGAATGATGTCGGATGAGTGAGGTAGGCACACGGGCTTGTCTTGCGCAAGCGAAATCATAGAGCTCGACTCTGCAATAGTCCTGGGGCTGGTGTTAGAGAAATGCCGTGAGGACCACGTTGCGAAGTCTGAAGCTCTGATTCACAATCGCAAGGATCCATCGGCTTGCAAGAGTCGTCTGAAGAACTCGGCTTTGTCCGGTGACCAGGCTTACCCAATCCGTGACCACACTCGGGCGTCGACCCCACTGACCTGGCTTCGTCCATGGTCGAAAATGTGTGCTCAACTACAAGCCGGGTTGGGGAGTTTGCATTCGAGGATGAGGAATGAAAATAGAGTACCAACGAGAAATGCAGTCTACGTAGCTTTTGACCGCTGTCCCGCAGTTCGCGAAATTGTGCCATCGTCTGCTTCTTGATTCGTTTCCTTCTGCTAGAATGAGGTCACTTGTAGTATGCTTCGGACAAGGTAGAGCCGGACACGCAACCCGACTCATGTCCCGACCGTGGCAAATCTCTGAAACGGGACCTGGATGTTCGTCCTCTATTCAGCTACGCTGCGAACACCCACGAAACATAGCTGCAGATCATTGCTATCGCACAAGTACAGGTCCAGAATCATGAGTACACTGGCAGGATTGAAGGTTGGCTCGGCTAAGCTGCACTTCCCCGCGTCCACCATCCTCCGCCCGCCATCACCAACTTTGGCTTTTCTATTTCACACGCCCTCTCGAGCCGCTTAGGCCACTTTTGTACAAGTTTCCCCCGTTTCAAAGTTTGGCAAAATACCTCGCGTGTACCACTCACCAGCCTGTTCAGAGTAAGTTCGCTTTACTCACACCAAGCTCGCATGGCGTTTGAACCTTCGGACGGCGACCGCCACACTTTGACCCCCAGCCTTTGGTTGTCTGGACCCGAGCTTATCTTGTATCAAAAAGTGGTCCAAGTTGGTCGGTCATCGGTTGCGATCTTACCCGGCTCCTGCAACAGCGCGCATCGTACCTCTTTCTTCGAGGATGAGGTGAGGGAGCAAGACAAGAGAGAGCGTTTTAGGGTGCCGTGTGCATGAAAACTACGCGGGAATTCTAGTCCAGCTGGCAGGCGTTGACAACTCTGCAGCGGAAAAACAGCGGTTCCTGGAAATCCCCGCAATTTTTCAAAAAGGCTCGTCTTCTTTCCTTTACGGTAATCCGTGAAGGTTCCCCTAATCAGACTGTCCTGACAGACCTCACTCAAGTCGCTAGCATGTCTCAGTCGCAATCGGGATCAGATCGTAAGGAAGAACGATCTCTCTTGTGGATTTCACCGTTGTCAGACTTGGTGAGCCACGAAGAGGCTTTGTGCAGTGGCTCGACCCACGTGGCAGGCTCATGCATTATCAGCGACAAAACTGGTCGGTCTAACACCATACTGTAGTCAGTTTTGCGATCCGGAACACGGCCTCAAATGAGACAGACCCTTAAATTCTCAACACGAGAATCGGGCACTTTACGGTCACGTCACGTCACGTCAATCCACGCGTCTGTTTCTCTCGCGTAAACTAGGGAATTCACTTCCCCTGGAACGAATTACAAATAAACTGGCTCACTACAAAAGCACTTGAAATGCATACCTTTCACCTTCGCAGAGTGGATCGACCGATCTGCCACTGGAATGAGCATTGCATTCCTCGCTCTGTTCGACCCACGCGAGCAAGGTCTGGGTGCCGATCATACACCCGCTCGGCTCTGTGACGACATCGGACCGCTTTTATCGAAGTCGTTGGAATGGCCAGAGAAGCAAGCGTGCTGATCGAACGACCCAAAGCAGGAACGCCGAAACATAGTCAGTATGATAGCATGCGTCGGCCAAGAGCTCGCAATACTTCCGCTCTAGCTGTCGAGACAGGACCAACATGTCAATGCTTAATGCTTTGATTCGGCAGGTGTCGCCAGCGTAATCGAGATCTCCCTCCTGGTATGAGTCGGACATAGCCTTGCAATTTCATTGTGTTTTCAACACCGATTCCGGTCGTAGAAAGAAGATCCTTACATCGAATGTCCAATCATCGTCTGCGAACGCTACCCAGAATTGCCTTCAAACACCATACCGTACAGTACTGGAAGAATACCGAGGGACGGTTTTGGACGGCGACTGGCGTTTGTCCGAATAAGGTGGACATGCATCTCCCGGTAGGACGGTTACACGCCTCATGACGACCATATCGCCGAGCCAGACTGTAGAACGAACGACGGAGTGGCGACCTTGGTTACCATTCGGAGCTCTTCATCAACCTTTTGTGTCATCTCCGACGCGCCATACTGTACAGAGCAACATTGCAAGCTGGTTCTTCTGAATACCGTCTGATAGGTGGATGGCTTGGACGATGTCAGGGACGCCGAATGAACACCGACTTTGTGCGCCAAGCGCTGAATGAAGTTTGCCCCCGAATTTCAGATTTTATTCTTCCCTCGCGCTTCTCCGAGTCGGTCCTCGAAAAAAGAGCTGAAATCTGACAAGATTCGGCCCCAGCTGGCCGCCACTTTGCTCATCGTGCTGGGTGTGTTCGCATTCCGCTGGCTTGTGGGAGCGATAGCAGAGCATTCTGAAGATGATGGAGAAGGAAGATCGAACGGATCGATCGAAATCGAATGCCAGGACGCTTTGATTTCTAGTTTAAAGCTTATTTTCGGCCTCCTTCCGATCGTGGTCCCATTCGATTCGTTCGGGCAGTACCATCCACCGCGCCTGGTTAGGCAGGAGAGAGTGAGAAGAAGGAGAGACTGTATGGAACGTTGAAGTACAGTACAGACCGAAGACGTCAAGCAGTAAGGGGTTGCCTCCGTTTAGCGTCGAATGCCTTCTCTCCCCGCTGGTGATAAAGATCTCGATCATCTCTTCCAATACCCTCCCTGCTGCGTGAGAATCAGAAGTGACACCCCAATTTGTTTCGCGACTCTCGCGAATATCGCACCTAACCGAGTCCATCGGCCACTTTTTCGTGCTTTCCGCACCGTGATCCCGTATGCCTCGCTTGGACTAATATGCACGTCAGATGTGCAGATGCTTGTGCGAACTCTCGATGGTAGCGAAAGAGCAAGCGAAATTGCCGGCATCATCTTCTCCCCTATCGGTTGGTGGAACGAGAAGCATTTCATCCATGAGATTCGGCAGCACCGGTCATCTCTAGCTTCGCTCTTGATTGTTCAGGTAAAATAAAGCGTGAGGGTGCCGTGAACGTGGCATGGATTTGAAGGTCACAATGCACAAGGGCTCAGGTGCAGGTGCTTTCATCATTGTTGTGCTTCTTCTGCGTGGGATCGAGTTGATGCGGAACCGCCTTGAGAAGCAGGCACGTTCGAAATTCATAGGTGCGGTCCGGCCAGTCACCGAACCCGGCTGCAGCTGCACAATGGACTGCAGTGGACAAGGAGCAAGTCATTTTCTTGATCACATTGTTTGCAGAAGCCTCGGCTGCCTTCTTCCAGCTGTCAATCCTCGTCCCAGCATAAGCGAGACACTTGCCAGTCAAGCTATTCTGGCATGGCAATCGAGAAGCAGGGAGGGAAGGAAGCGAGGAAGAAGCTGATTGGTGGTACGAAATGATTTGGGCCGGCAACGTGCGATCGCAGACTGGATGATAGCGGAGTGTGTACCTTGCACTATCCGCGGCAAAAAGCTGCAAGTATTGCGCACACGCGCATCCTAGTCAATTTTAGCAGGGATCGGTATCAGCAGTTAGTCTCTCGCCTGATATGCTCGCTTTGGTGAATGGAAACTGCTTTTCTCGGTTGCATTCGACAAGCACACATATCTCGATCTTGATACCTGCTTTCGGCTGATCCGACATGGTGAGCCCTGATCATGCAGACGTCTCGTCAAGAACAGGCTTGGACAAGCCGAAGCGCGACGGAAAGGGCCGATGAAAAGCGGCCTCCCAGCCTTGGCTGCAGGTTTCAAAGTGATATGCACGGCCTAAAGCGAAAAAAGCTGAAATTCGGCGGTGTGGTGGCTTGAGCGTGTCCGACCTGTCCGAAACGCTTGTGCATCTGAGTCTGCTGCTCCCACAGTATACAGTATCTGAGACTGAAGCATTCTGACAAAATTTATATGTACTGCTTTACAACAAAGCCGCTGCTGAACGGACTCACAGGAGATCAGCGGTAGAGCCTGGAAAGGGGGCAGGGTGTGTTCCCGAGGGAGATCGACTCGGCTTCGATGAGCACAGTGTCTAAACTTGTTCCATGAAGTCAACCTGCCCAACCTATCCTTCTGAAAACCTCATCTTTCATTGTCGATCAGATGGAAGACCCAGCCTTGCCATTCCTGTCGTCTCAGACATGATCGACGATCACCAAGATGTCATAAGATATGGAGTCTTCGAGTAACAAGGGTATAGAAGCTTCCCACCAAGATCGACAGCATGCCAAGATGCCAACCCTTTTTGGTGTGCCAGTTACAGTATGCGATACTAGCGAGAGTACCGGGAATTCCGGAAAGGCTCGCAACAAGGAATTGACCCCACCTGGCGCCGACGGAGAACTCGTGTTTCGGGGCAGAACACAGCAGTGTCGCATGCAATGCAATGCATGTGCTGCGTTAATTGATCTTTTTGCTGAATTATTTTGGCAGAGATCACTTATAATATTGCAGTCTGGAATGGGAGCTTGAACCGTGACTGATTGTAGCACGATCGTCGCTTCAGACACGGCGATTCTCAGAGTTGCAGGAGATTGCTTTTTCATGCGTTCTCCTCCTCGTTCTCCTACTCCTCTTTAAGGTCACACAGACACATTTTACAAAACGGAGACTCGCAATACAGCCAGCCGCTGGGAAAAGCTGCACTTCACGTAGCTAGAAGCGCTTCTCAGCCCGCTCTTTTGTGCTCGCCTTGCCTCGCTCCTAGCTCTTGCTAATTGATTTAACCTCCTCAAAGCTTCCTGGCATCATCCTTTCCTCACCGTGAAAAGCTTTGAGGCTTTTATCTGACACTACAGTCTCGCTTGCTCAACACGGCTGGCAAACGGACAATCCTGACCTGTGTAGATACATAGTAGAGGGAAAGGATGAAAAAAGGAGAGGGAGAGGGAGAGGGAGAGGGACAGCGAACAGGGAATAACCGTCTCGCGTGCGTGCTCGCGTACTTGAATAATGTTTCTTGTTTCCCTGCCCTTGCTGGGACCGATCTTCGAGTTACATCCCAGTTCCAGACCCCGGATGCGCCTCATTGATGAATCCTCTCGCTCTCACCTTTCTGGCAGCAGTGGCAACCTTGTGATTTCCTCCGTCGCCTCCTCTTGCAGCTCTTTCTCCGACGCCCATTTGTGTAGCTCCTTGAGACTGGCAGGCTGGCTCTTCACTTCGTCTGCTTCTTCTCGTCGTGCTTTCACCCAGGGATATCATTCCAAATTCCTGTTCATCTGACGATCAAATCTGGGCGCCCTGTGTGGCATGCCTCTGTCGGTCGGCGTTTCCCCCTCTTTCATTTTCCTGTCTGGCTGGCCTGAGTGGCTTTCCCCTGGATTTCCCACTTTCCCGCGCTTGCTCTCTTTTCTTTTCTTTTTCTTTTTCTTTTTTTTTTTTTTGTCAAATTCCCCTTTAAATGTGAGCTGCACACCAGTACCGCTCGATGCGCTTGGGCAGCTGCTTGCTGCACCTCTTCGAATTTCGCAAAGTTGATTACAGCGGATCTTCCAGCCGCCGTCTGCCCGTCGTTGGCTCGCTGCAAGCGAGGACAACTTCGTGCCTCAGGCCCCTGTGTGTCTTTTTCTTATTGCGTTGTGGCCTCGCTTGCAACTTAGTGAAGCTGTCAAAGTGGGTGCACCCTCAAGCTCAAGTCGCATTTCCTTTCACTCGACTCTCCACACCAATGCAGTCGGTCTGTCTTTAACCGCCGCTTTCCGCTTCGGAGTGTGTTAGCAACGATTTCCTGCATTGCCTATCTTCCAAGCATTCTGCATTTTGTTCGCACGACCGTATTCACCGCATCACAGCGTACAGCACCGCTCGCAACGTTGATGGCCGAACACAGTACTGTACTGTACAGCACTGTACTGTAGTGGGCTTTCAGTCTAGCCTCGTTTTCTGGACTGCTTCATGCTACAGTAAATGCATACCCAACTATCTTCTCGCCTGTATCCCCTCTCTGACAGTCCGCTGCACACCCATATTCAGCCCGCCCTCCCCTCTTCGTCAGTCTGTGCCTGCCTTCCTGCCTGCCTACCTGTCTACCTGCCTACCTTTGTTCGACGCTAGACACCGTCTGACCTTCCCAGTGCCGCATACTGCCTAGCCTACATTGTCAAATGCTGGTACCTCGCTCGATCCTCCTGACTAGCTCATCATAACTAGTAAGCTTTCCAGCTGGCCATCATCCCATCCTACTTCCCTACCACATTGCTTGCCTCCATCGTCCTTCTCGACCACTACCATCGAACTCGCTCGCAACAACAACAGTCGTCGTTCTCGGTGCCATTGCATCTGCTGCTACCTGGTCTTACCTGTCCACCCAGCATTCTCTGCATTCTCCTTCGCCACAGCTGCTTTCAGCACCAACGAGGTCTCTTCGTCACCGCTAAAAGCAACCTCACCTGCATTCCCAACCTTGCGCCCTACTGCAGCTCAGTACAGCAGCACCGTCTGGAACGACTGCTCGCCAGCTGCCTACACAATCTCACCGCCTCAGCCCGCATTCTCATCAGTTGCAGCACTTCTACCACAAACTTCTTGTTTGATCCCTGTTCATGTCCCTGACTGCAGCGATACAGCTTTGAATTGCGCTCGCTGCTCGGTATCTTCACAATGTGAGTCCGCCTCCTCTCTTTGTGAATGCTTGCGCTACCGAAATACGTCTTTCTGGAGCCTAGGGACCGTGTCCGAGCACTCGCTGACCTTCTGATTACTTCCGCTTTTTCCGCTACTTGATGATGTCCTCGCATACAGATGCTTGCTTCTACATTGAATTCTCAAGCTCCCTCGGCACTCCACCACATCGGTGCCGCTGAGGACGCTTGGAATCCTGCTGAGGATATGGAGTGCGATGAGGACGAGATCAAAGTTGCTGCTGCTCCTGTCAAGCCAGGTGTCAACAGCATCATGGTTAACATGGCCTCCTCGCAGTCGACTCACTCCATCTCATCCTCAAGTAGTTCTGGCGAATTTGAGCCCGAGCTGAGCCAGTCTCTCGGCTCTGTCTCTAGTTTCGACCTTCGCACTCCCCTCAAGCCAAGCCTCGCTGCCAACCATCTCTACGAACCCCCAAGCGAGTCCTTTAACGTCCTCGGGCTTCACAAGCAAGCAGCGCAGCCATTATCACGCCCCACCAAGAACCTCCTTGCCGAGGCCCTTGCTGCGCGCAAAGTCAAGACTTCGAACACTACCTCGCAGGATGCATCGCCCGCACCGTCGTCCCATGCAAATCTTCCTTCACAAACCGTCTCGCCCAGGAGCCAGGGTACACGAAGCCCGGAGTCCCCTTTCCCTGCTGCTCACTCCTCGCCAATCAACCGCCCCAACAAGCCCAAGCTCTCCCTTCCCGTCTTGGCGCCATCTGCATTTGCTCGACCCAACTTCCCACAGACACCCGGTGGGTCTCTCTTCTACGGTGCTCGTGATGGCGCTGCCACTGGCACTCCCGTAAGCCCCTTCCTTCCTCCGACACCTCTTGTCGCTTCGATGATGGAGGCTGAGCAGAATAAGCGTCTCGGCGAAGGAAGCGAGCGCCGTCAAGATGATGCATCTGGATCCTCGCTGTCCCCTCAGCTCTCTCGATCTTCTTTACCCTACCCCGTCACGTCTACGCCTCGCCAGTCCAAGCCTGTCCGCGCTCCTCTTCAGCGTCATGGGTCACTTGGCATGTCGCCGCTCTCTCGTGAGTTTGCCAGCGTCAGTGTGCGTGGCAAGTCCAAGAGCAACGAGCACGCTTCCTCCTCAGGGTCTCCCATCCCTCGCCGTCCTCATGAGCTGTCTCCCGGTCGCAACCCTGGATCGCCCTCTACCCTCCTCACTCCTCCTTACTCTCCGCTCACTTTGGTCAAGAGCTTGCCCGAAGAGCCCTCCCACATCGCCCAGCGAAGATCCAGCAGCTCTAGCAGCAGCGTCTCTTCTTCCAGCAGCAAGAAGCTTCGTGCTAAGGAAAGCATCCTTGGTGGTGGCGTGGACATGTCTCGATCCTTCAGCGCCAATCGACTCAAGTCGAGTACTCGCACAAAAGCTGTGCCCAAGCCTTTCAACCTTGACAAGGCTTTCCCGACCGGCAAGCTCGATGTTAATGCTACGAGTCCTCAGCCGCTCTCGGCGCCGGCGATGAAGATTTCTTTCGCCGACGATGAAACTGAGATCGAGATCGATCAGCGTATGAGCCCGGAGCCCATGATTTCGGAGCCTAGCACGCAGTCGCCTGTTGTTCCGGCCGTGCCAGACTCGAGCTTGCTTTCACCCAGCTCTGCCCTCAAAGCTCCAGCTATGGAGAAGTCGTTCTCCGCGCCCCTTCCTCCTCCTCAAACTGTCTCCGCCCGTCACCTTGCCGACTACGAACTCCACCCCCGCTTCGCTACCTCGTACACGCTTGGCGACGAGCTCGGCAGTGGAGGATTTGGATTCGTCGTCGCGGCCAAACGCAACCACGACGGTCTGCCAGTTGCTGTCAAGTTTATCTTCAAAGACAAAGTTCCCGCTCACGGTTGGGTGCGTGACCCCAAACTCGGCGTCATCCCGATGGAAGCTTTCGTGCTCAAGGTCGTCGACCACCCAGGCGTGGTGAAGTTCATTGACCTCTTTGACGATCGAAACTTCTTCTACCTCGTGATGGAGCTGCATGGTACGCCGTGGCAGCCTCCTGCGCCCGAACCTACACCTGAGGAGAGGAAGGGTTTGAGGCCGGCAGCGATGCAGAGAAGGACGTCTTGCGACTTGTTTGAATGCATCGAGCAGCACTCGCGTCTTACGGAAGAGCAGGCCAGATGGGTGTTTGCTCAGGTTGTCGAGACGGTATGGCACCTGGATCGCATCGGGATTTGTCATAGGGATATCAAGGATGAGAACTGTGTGGTTGATGCTGACTTTAACGTCAAGCTTATCGACTTTGGTTCGGCCGTAATCACCGACGTTCGCAAACCGCAGCCTTACTTCAACCGCTTCTTTGGGACCATGACCTTTGCCTCGCCAGAGATTCTGCAGGGGAAGCCGTACCGCGCGCCTCATGCCGAAATCTGGTCGTTGGGCGTACTACTGAGTATCTTGCTCAGTGGACAGTGTCCCTTCCCCGACCCGGCGGCAGCGGTCAAGGGGAGGATTAGCAAGCCCAAAGGCGCATGGTCTGCAGATGCACTCAACCTGCTGCTCATGTGTCTAGAGGTAGACCCAGAAAGGAGGGCGAGTATTGGGATGATTAGGGACCATCCTTGGGTGGTTAGGGCGTGGAAGGAGCGCGCGGCGAAACTCCAAGCCAATGCTGCCCAGGCACAGGCATAAAAGTTCTTTAGAACTTGATTTTTTACGTTTGTCGACAGCGTTGACACTTGCATTGCATAGCATCCTCTTTAGCATTTTTCCATCCACTCCCTCAACTTGGAGGAGTGGTATCAGCATTTTTTCTCTTTCTTTCCTTGTTTCTTTGCTTCTTGTTTCGCATCTCTTCCCAGTCCGTATCGTACTGTATTACTAGCATTGTCCGCCTCATGTGTTTGATGAAAGAATGAATCGTTCGTCCTCATGCCCTTTTCTTGCGTGCTGATCCATGGCGCTATGTACAAGCCGCATCTTTCGGTGTGGTCGACATTGAGCGCCTTCCGCAGATGGTCTACAAACATTGCTCGTAGCTGCGGGACCATGTCGGAAAGGCTTTGCCATCAAAGCCGACGGAACTCATTCAGCACGAATACGTTCATCTTCCTCACAGTTGCAAATCAATTTTAACATCGATTCTATCTTTTGTCCATCGGATCATTGTGATTGACTGTGGACAGACACGTGCGGGATCTACATACACCGTCATAAGCATATTGCGAGCCCCTTAGATCTGCAAGCTCGACAATCCCTTCTGAATGCCACCCACTGGCGTTCCCTGAGCCACGCTGAAGACGCACAACCTTCCATCCACACCACTCGTCGAGACCTGGTCCACATTCTCCCTGCTGCCCGAGTATGGCCTGACGCTGGTAATCGTGTTCTGGTGAGTCGTATGCAGCTCGCCGTCCGCACCGACGCTGGCACCGGCCACAGCACCAAGAGCACCTGCGACACTTCCGCCCGCACCACCGGTAGCAGAAGGGGCAGGCGACGATGCGCCACCGCGACTGTCGGCCGACTTGAATCGGTTGAAAGCCTCATTGTTGAGTCTACCAACGCTGGGGCCGGAAAGACCGGGAGCTTTCGGGGGAGGGGGAGGGGGAGCGCCCTTGCTAGCAGCTGCACCGGCAGCGTCGAGCGACTTGACAATGGACCATCCCTGCTGAGCGTCGCCTTGGAAGAGGACGGGCTGGCAGTCGTGACCGGCTGCGATGAGCTGGTTCTCGCTCACAAAAGCAAGTGTGACGTAAGGCAGAGTAGGGGAGCGAATGGTGTGAACTGCAGCAGGAGGCTGCTCGGGTCCGCTAGGGTAGACCACAGTCAAGCTCGAGTCGTGACCGACAAAAGCGAGGACGTCACCGCTGGGGCTGAAGCTGACTCCGTGAACCCAGCCGCCAGAAGGGGTGGAGAACTCGCCACAAACAGTGCCGAAGGGGAGACGTTCACCCCAAACGCTGGCAGGAGGCTTGGCGTCGACACCTTTGATGTAGGCACTGAAGACACGAGCCTTCATGTCAGCACATCCTGCAGCGAGGAGAACGTTGTTTTCGTGCCAGTCGAGCGAGAGAACAGTGGACCTGAGAGGACGCTTGATGTGCTTGGCAACCCACCAGTCGTTGTCCTCTTCAAACGAACAGATACTGATGATCCTGGCGCCAGAAGCAACGGCGAACTTGTCCTCCTTCGGACTCCACCTGACGAAAGTAGCAGCCCTGTTCAGACGCAGCAACACAAGAGTAGGTTTCCAGACCTGAGCGCCGGTCTGGGCGTCAGGCTGCAGCTGCCAAACGTAAGCGTTACGGTCTTGAGAGCAGGTGACGATGCGGTTTGACTGAGGAGCCCAATCGATACCAGTGACGAGCTTGTCATGCTCGGCAAGTGTATGTTCGAGGGCCCATCCGTTGGCGCTCTGGGCGTAGATGTGAACGACGTTTGAGTTGGGCGAAACGGCGACCTTACTGCGGTCGGCATTGAAGGAGTGGGCCGTAAGAGGGCCCAGCGAAAGCTGGTGGACTTGAGTGGCCATTGTGAGCAAGCCGGATGAGCGAGTACGAGATGTGCTGGAAGGACTAGCAGTCAACTCCCAGTGGGCAGAGAAGAGAAAGGGCAAGTATGTGGATGAGTTGGTCGAAGAGGAAGAGTGAAAGGGAGACGATGTCAGGTGTAAGCCATAGCTGCCCCGCACACAAATGGCTGTGTCGGTGTGCGTTCCATCCAAACTCACCGATTCAGGTGGCCCATCCGCGAGCAATCGTCATCGCGCACTCTCGATGGGAATCAGATCGAGATCAAGATTGGCCCGATTTGTCGAGTGCAAGTATGCGTGAGACGGACCCGAAAATCTCGGAATCAATTTTCGACTTTCTTCTTGCCGGACCTTGGTTAGCATTCTTCCCACTCGCACTCACAGCTGTCGCCGTCACCGTCACGATCATCCTCGCATCATACAGCACATCATGGCAGCTGCACGAATTAGCAGCTCCTCGTTGAGGTTGCTTGCACAGTCGGCCACTCCGGTCGCTGGCTCCAGCACCCGTACCATCTCTACCTCCGCCATCGCAAGTGCAGCCGCCAAGAAGCCTGCAGCAGTTAAGAAGAAGGCGGTCGTCAAGAAGAAGGCCGCTCACTCTGGCCCACGATCTACCGGTGGCCGTCGCAAAGGTGGTGCTGACTCTTCCGTTGGTCTCTCAAAGAGTTCCGAATTCCACGTCGAGGCACCCGATATGTCGCACCTCCCTCTCCTTCACGCCGAGGCCCTTACACCCGCTTCCGCAGGCCAGACTTTTGCATTCTCCGAGCAGACCTTGTCCGCATTCAAGGCATTTGGCCTGCCACAAGAACTCGAGCGTGAGCTCGAATCACAGCCCAAGCCGCGCTCACTTGTGCGCAAGCAGACTCTCGACCTGCTAGACAAGCTCGATGCAGCATCGAAGGGAAAGAAGGGAACCAGTGTTGTGCTTGATGGAGCTAAGGGATCGGGCAAGTCCACTCTCCTCGCGCAGTCCATCGCATACGCTCTTGATGATGGCTGGGTCGTCATCTCGGTCCCAAGAGCGATCAACCTGATCAATTCTTCTACACTTTACACTTACAACGCGCAGCACAAGGCATATCTCCAGCCCGAAGCAACAAAGGAGCTTCTCGAGGCTCTGCTCAAAGTCAACGACGCAGCATTGAAGCAGATCAAGACGACAGAAGCCATCGACGCTGACGGAAAGAAGATCGAGGCTGGCGCATCTCTGGAGAGCCTTGTGAAGCAGGGCGTTGACGATGCATCCTCTGCAGCGGCAAAGCAGACTTTGTTGGAAGCCGTGTTCAAGACATTAGCATCGCAGACCGAGCGCCCAGTGCTCGTTGCTGTCGATGACGCCCAGTCCCTTTTCCGCACTTCCCTCTACCGTGATCCTGACTACATTCCCCTCGAGGCTTTCGAGCTTGGCCTCCCCCGCGCCCTCCTTTCCCTCGTCAACTCATCTGCACTCAAACGCGGCGCCTTCGTCTCGGCCCTCTCGACGACTCACACTGAGTTTCTCGCTCCGCCCGAGCTCCAAATCGCTCTCGCCGAGAAGCGCAAGGAGACTCTCATTTCGCAAGCCATCAACGCATACACCAAGCTCAACCCTCAGCATCTTGAGCATGCCCGAGCGGTGGTCAAGGCGAGCGATGTGGTTGACACCAGCAAGCCGCTCAGCAAAGCGGAGGCGGGTGCCATCTTTAGCCAGTTGAAGGAGGAGAAGAGGCACTGGAGTGCGGTCAATGATGAATTGTTCCTGGAAAAGCTGGTCGAGACAGGAGGCAACGCTAGGTTGTTCAGCAAGAGTCTTGTTAGTACGCTTTTGTAAATTAGATATGATAGAATGGACCACCTTGGCTTTCATTACTTCACGTTCCCCCTCACATCTCGGCCTGATTTGCGATTGGTACGGCTGTGCTCACCAAACTATTGTTGAGCTTGGACACGCTGACCTCTTCCTGAAGGATGACAGGGATGACAACCACTGAAGCATTGACCCCATCTCTGGATGCCTCTGCGCCCACTTCATAGATGAAGCATTGCTGAGTTTGTGGGTTATGTATGAACTATGAATTGTCGATGGGATCGGGCACTTTTGAGTAAAATGAGATTTCGGAAGAGAGAGCCAGAATTTGTCGGTCAGTCACGTTAGGCGCGGGTGCCGAACCCTTTTCCGTTGCTGCCTCGCTTGGCAGCTGTGCTTTCCGTGTATCGGCATGCGTGTGTTGTTCTCTGCTGTCAATTTCTAGGAAAAAAAGGGTTCTGCACACGCGCTAAGAGTGAAGTGTTGTTCGACATTTTTTGTAGTAGAAAGACGCATACGCGCACGCACCGCCTTACTGCAGCTCAGAGGCGAGCCAGCAAGATTAAGACTGGCTATCAACAGCAACAGCCAAAGGCGCAGCACCCTCTTGCTCACCAGAAGCATTGTCTGCTTTTCGAAAGGGCTAAGTACGCTTTCGGCTTCACCGACCATCACCTGTAACAAGAATTTCTCATCTTCCTTCGGTGACAAGCTTATAAAGCCTTGCTTTGGCGAAGCAGAGCTTCTTCGACCCAAACGGCCCCTCCAACAGCTTTTCTCACGCCTGCTCGGTCGCCCGACGGATCTCCTTATAGCTGCCTGCAGACCGCATCGATCAGCCCTCAGATAACTTCAGTGGCGCAGGTCTCAGAGCTCATCCCACGGCAACATCACTGTCGGATGATCCGAGAGCCTCTTGATCTCTCCACTTCGACATCGCCAATCACGGCACATGACCTCGCATCACGATCCTAAACGACTATGGCGGCATTAACAAGTTCTATTCAGAGCGGCTCCTCATCACAGGACAGCGGCCCATCATCAGTTCCATATCGAGGCTCTTCTGTCCCCAGATCACGCAGAATTGCAAATACATCAACAACCGCATCACAGTCACGCGGCCCTTTGGGCACTCCCACGTCGAATTGGCTCCTCATCGACACCGACGATAATGCTCTACCTTTCCTTCGCACTCTACACAATTCTCGATCCGACCATGTAGCAGCAGCAAATGGCTCGACATCTCCAGCAGCTCGTAGCTCAGAGAAGCTCACTGAATCCACAGATACCACTACTTCGAGATCAAGCACTGCCTCCAGAGCGGTCTCATCTAGCTCCAACGTGCGCTCTCAGGCGTCCAAGTTCGAGAATGCCTTGCCTTCACCGGTCGAGAATGGCGTCAACGGAGCCAGCGAGAAGGACAGAAGGATGTCGATGCAGCATGGGCAAACAGGTACCACCGGACGGAAAGGCTTCATGTCTCGGCTAAGAGGAGGAGGAAGCGTCTCGAGCGCCAGTGTCTTCAACCCGCCTTCAGCACAAGTACAGGCTACCTCGACTGCACCGGTGATGGCAACATCTGGCAGTTGGTCATTGGTCGATCCGCCAACACCGATCAAGGAGGCAGGCGGAAAGCGCGAGTCAGGAAGAAGCGTACACCTTGCGTTCTCCACAGCAGCAACAGAGTCAGCGATACAGCAAGCACAGGGTGTGGTAGCAAGAGCATCACCCTCGCACTTATCGGCCTCTGTGCAAGGGTCGGAACCAGCTGAGCAGGTCTACTTGAATCGCCTCGACATCAGTGGACTGACCAGATTGATGCAGCTGGTCCGACCGGAAGCGATATATATCGGCTCAGCGCGTACAACACTCTCTGAAGACCTCCTTCCGCAGCTGCTCGAGTCGATCCTGTCCTCTGGTGTCCCTCGCCTTGTACTCCTGGAACCGGCTTCTGTCCGCAACCTCACTCCTTCGCAGGCGTCTGCGTTGCACGATACGGCTCGCAATAAGTCCATGACGCTTTCCCTACCGATCCGCTGGTCCTCGCTGTTCACGCCATCTTTCGACGAGACTCTTCTTGGTCTCGAGCTTCTGCAAGATTTGGGAGCGGAACAGCAGCAGAGGGCTACAGCAGTGAATGGCAGTGAAGACAATGCAGATGTGAGCGTTGATAAGAGCTTCGACGTGAGCATGTCCAACATCCCCACTGGCCTGTCTCGCGATGGATTGGATGAGCTGGCAGAACTCGACGCCATCAAAGAGCAAGTGGAGCAGTTGAAGAGAGATCTCTCAAACAAGGATAAGAGAATAGCCGAATTGGTGAGGCAAGCAGAGGAATGTATCGCAAAGTCGACAGCGTTAGAGCCTGTCACACCCAGTGTCCGAGCAGCTCCGCCTGCCGCTGTGACTCCATCACATCCACCCGTACTGTCACCCGAGATGGCGCTCTCACCCGCAGCAGAGCCACAGACGCCCATCTCAGCACTCAAGTCGCACATTGCAATCTCCTCCACTTCGCCAGCCCCACCTTCATCGTCGTCGGCCCTTGCCCAGCTATCGTCTCCGATGCCTGCTACCTCTTCGGCTATACGCACGCCGGGTCTAGAACCATCTCTTCCTATCACGTCCCCTACAACTCCTACTTCTCCTTCCTCTCGGTCAAGTGGCAAAGTCATTGCTGCCCTCACCTCGGAACTGGCTGAAGCAAAGTCGCTCCTCGAAGCCACTCGCTCGGCGCTTGCGACAGTCAAAGCCCAGTCCGCTCAATACCAGGCTGCTGCTGACGAGATGCGAGGTACTCTCTCCCGTGCTCGTCTCGAAAACGACTCGTCTGTTGGCATCCTGGCCCGCAAAGACAGGCAGATCAGTGAAGCCTTAGAGAGGGCGAGAAAGGCGGAAAGCGAAGCCAAGGAGCTCGGCAGAGCATCTCGAGAATGGGGTACAAGAGTGCGAGAAGTCGAGGAAGAACTCGGCAAAGAAAGAATGAAACGCAGCCGGGCGGAGCAGCAGTACGAATCGCTCTCTACGGAATGGAAGACGGCTCGTGAGCGACTAAGGGAAGAAGTGGCGGAACTTCGAACCTCGCACGCTGAACAGCTGGTCAAACTCTCAGAGGAGTACAAGAGAGTGCTTACTTTCAAGGACAAGTTTAAGGAGGAATGGGCTGGGTATGGCGCAGAGGATGGGGGTCCGCAGAAACTCGTAGCCGAGATCACAGAGGTTAATGGGAGGATGGAGGCTTACCTCCAGAAGGAAGTCAGGCCGCTACTGGACGGGTTGAAGCAGCTGGAGCAGAGAGAGAATACGCAGATTGTGGACAAGTTGAAGTACCTGACAGATGAGTTGACTAGGATAAAGACCCTCATGAGAAGGGGCGATGTGACAAGTGCATCGCAAGTACCGTCGGGACCTTTATAGCTCTCACAGCATCCATTCACTTTGCAATTCGTACACGAAACCTAAACACACAAACGAGTGAAAGACAAAAAGTTAAGACAGCAAGACCAGCCATATCTTACAAACATGTTGATTGAGTTTTCTTTTTTTGTCGCCAACTATTCAACCACCCTCACCACCACCACCGCCACTATCATCATCGTCCTCACCTTTTTTTTCTCCCTTCAATCATCCTCTGGGAATTGTGTCTCTTAGGGCGCGCCACCCTGAGCCAACCTCATTTTCTCCTGTTCCAATCTCTGATACAACAAGCTCACTGCCATCTGAATATTAGGCGGCGGACCGGTAATCGTCACCAACCTCTCGTTGCCACTTCCCCCCGCCGCCACCCCCGCACCTGGCTCCATAATCTTGATATGACTCGCACTCATGCTGCGAATCTCGTTGATCTTGGATCCGCCTTTGCCAATGATGCATCCCACCAAGTCGTTCGGGATGAAAATCTGCTGAGTTTGCGAGCCGGGCGGAAGTTGCGGAGCGGCAGGAGGCGCACCAAACGCGGGCGTGGGAGCGCCGTAGCCGAAAGGTTGTTGGAAGGCGCCCCCAGCGGGAGCGGGAGGGCGAGAAGGACCGGCCGAAGGGCGGTACGGGAGGTTGTTGGCGTTACGGTCTTGGTGCTCGAGGAGGATGGTGCCAACGTAGTACACTGCAATGTGTACGGCGTCGGCGACACCAGAGATCGAGAGAACGCGTTCGGTAGAGCCGGGAAGCATGGCTTCACCAGCGGTAAGGCGCGCGCCGGAAGCTTCTTGGATCTCCTTGATCTTGGAACCTTGCTTGCCGATGACGGAGCCCATGCGCGAGTTGGGGACAATGAAGCGGATGGTGACAGACTTGGAGCCAGGGACCGAAGGCTGGTCGAAAGGCTCGTCGTTGATTCTTCGGACAATGAGACCGAAAGCCTGCAAAGGGGTAGGGGAAAGAGATCCTCGTCAGCATAAAGAGGTCACAGAGGCTAGAGTACTTGAGTGTGGTACACTTACCTTGCTGACAGCGTCAAGAGGACCGGAGACAGTCAAGATACGCTCAGGGTTGCCAGGGATGATTTCGCTCTGAACGGGGCGATAACCGAAGGGGAAAGGATGAACAGAATCGCGGTCAGCATTAGATTCATCCTGACTCAAAATTGTGATACTCGGACTACTTACGATGTTGAGACGAGCATTGGACTTGTCCCTAATCTCGTTGATATGCTTGCCGCTCTTGCCGATGATGATGCTCGCATCGCTGGTGACAATGAGCGTGCGCATCGAGATCTGAGTTGCCTGAGTCTCGCTCGAGTCACCGACACTGCCTGCGCTGCCAGCAACATCGCCGTCCTGGCCGGCACCATTTGAGACAGAGCTGCTGTCGCCCTTGTTATCGCCAGAAGCATCAGCGGTGACACCGGAGCCGAGGTCAACGGCGTCCTGCTCCTCGGTCTTTGGCTTGGTAGGGGTGTCTGCGGACATGGTCTCGGCTTCGGCGGGAGGAGAAGAAGGGGTTTCGGTCTTGACTTCGGCGGTGGCCTCTACGTTGGGACGCTTAGCTTCGGGTTCAGGCGTGGTGGAGTTGTCTCGTTCACGCTTTACGACTCCTGACATGATGCAACCGTTGAAAGTTGCAGAGTTGAGGAAGGAAGGGGATTGAGAGAACCAGAAGGGGACTTGAGTTGGTTAGTAATCACAATCCAGCCTGAGAATAAGGCAGCCGAGGATGTTTGGAAGGTGGCCGGGGATCCTAGAGGAAGGAAAGCGAGGTAGGTAGGGAGTGCGACGAGGAGGAGGATGGGACTGCGTACGTCTGTAGACGGTCGAATAGACACGAAGATGGGAAGAGGAG
Organism: Pseudozyma thailandica; assembly: GCA_023212835.1. Taxonomy (NCBI): domain Eukaryota; kingdom Fungi; phylum Basidiomycota; class Ustilaginomycetes; order Ustilaginales; family Ustilaginaceae; genus Pseudozyma; species Pseudozyma thailandica. The sequence continues at coordinate 304,640 of JALCCH010000005.1, forward strand.
TGAAAGCTGGATTCAGCAACTGAGTGAGCGGGAAGAGAGGGGACGTTGGGCATGCAAGGATCATGAGCCAGTGAGCAGGCCAAAAGCAGCTGGATCCAACGTGCTTATAACGCTCTGCTGCGGCTAGCGCTTTGTCCGCAAGACTGCGAAGTTCGTTTTTCCAGACTGTACGGTCTTTGGCGGGTTGACACCACGCAGCAAGCGACAAGGATGACGCTCCCTATCTGATACGCACCAGTGCGGGTCGGCGAATGGGGCAGGACGGAGAGAGAAGGGACTGGAAGCTGGATATAACCTACCTTAGAGTTTGGCGCCGTTGTCTTTTGGCTTGAAAAGACAATGAGCTTTTGATGTTCTCAGCGAGCCTGCAGAGAGTATAGGTGAAAGCGTTTGATTACTCGATGCGAGAACAGTAGGTCGTCGGGATGATCAAGCGGGAGATTCGAGTCGAAGAAGATGCTTTTCGAAGTTGCTAACGGGAACCGAAGAAAGTGCACGGATGCCGTTGTCGTTTGTTCAAAAAGGGGTCGATCGAGCCGAAATGAAGTCGAGACAATCTTGATGATGCTAGGTGATCGTCAGCGATATCGAATGTATCCGGTACCTTCGATGCGAGTCGAGGAGAAACGATCGTATCAAGAAGGAGAAGAAGATCGATAGAGGAGAGCGATGTTGAGAAGGAGAGAGTGTGAGAGAGAGAGAGAGAGGTAATGATGATGAGGTGGAGTTGCGGAAAAAGAGTGGCTCTGCGTTGCAGCGCCGCTATGAGAAGAGAGAGAGCGGTCAAATTTGGGATGATTCTCAGCTTTGCCTTGCTTCCCTTCTTGAGAGAGCAAAGAAGCAACTCACCCTGCCGCGTTGTTCTAATCTGGGAAGAGCGTACGCTGTGCCTTTCAAATTCAATCTCGATTCCAGACGCGTAAATGAATACAAATTGAGGCAAAAGGGAATACAATTATCGCGTACACTGGATGCGCAAAAGTCACAGGAATAGAGTAGTGAGCGGCTTCTTCGTGGATTTTGATTCTGTGGCACTGAGTCCTGCTTTTTAGCAATCGCTGAGTGTTGGTGATCGCGTGAGGAGAGCCCTTACCTTTACGCCTTCAAGCAACGCTTTAGCCGCCTATCGAAGGGACCACAAAGAAGCAACAGAAATCAATACAGAACAACGTTTGGTTGCCAGATAAGCCACGCCGAGAAGGTTCATCGTCGTCGGATGCAGCCGAACAGCGCCGCACTTTCTCGCAGCTACCATGACGGACTTGCAATGGAAGAGTCTGCCCACCAGGTAACAAAGCGATTGACCCATAATATGATTACAGGTCAAAAGACTACCCATTATGACCATATCAAGCACAGGGTTTTCCCGGAAGGTGGCGCAACTTTCACTGTGCAAACAACCTAGGAAGAGCCGATGAGTGCATTCTTCCGGAGAAGGCGTGAGATGGCCGATTCGGGTGCCTTCCGAAAGATCTTCTTCCATCTATTCGCATTGATTCTGCGCACCCACACGGCGGAGGAAGTCTTGACATGTGAATGATGCCGGATTGTTGGGAGAAGAATGCTAAAAGTACAAGGCGATTGCTGCGTGAGGTTGCGAAAGTTCGAGGGATGCTTGTTTATCTTCGGACAGGAGGTCGAGCCCCACCGGTACCGCTGCTGGGACCTGTTGATCCACCTCGTCCACGCCGCGCTTGCGCTGTTGAAAAAATGCGATAAGAGGCGAGATTGTCAGCACAGCTTCTTACGTGTATCCCTCTTTGCCGGTGCCTCATCCAAGGCATGGGAGCGACGCGACCAACTTACCTCTGAGAATAGTCGCACGACCACGGGCACTTCCGATGCCTCTTCCCTTCATCGCATTGGGTCCGATACGCTTAAACATTGGTGCTTGCTGAAGCATATCGGGCACGATAACGAATCGAATCATGTTGCCGCGGATATAAACGTTTTCCAGATGCGACTGCTTGCCGTCTGGTGCAGTGACGGTGATATCCTTCATGGCTACATTCAGGTTATCCTCGGCTGTGGTCGGCACAGAAGGATAGCAGAACAGCAGTGTCAGTAAAGCGAGCGTCCTCAAGGTACTTGTGAAGGTTTGAACTGGGAGGAGATTGCTTACCATCATAAAGAGTGCCGCGATAGGAAGCGCCGCCTTTGAGTTCGACTGTGATGACGTGGCCGACCGCCTCGTGAATGAGCTTGACTGGGATGCCGATCGTGCCCATGGTGTCTATCTTGATCTGAGAATGATCCGACGAAGAGCCGTTGAGAGGTTGATGAGCAGATGGTCGTATCGTCCAAGTGGAGATGCGGTAACTTCTTTGACGTGTGGATGTCTGCCGAGCAACACGCGAAATCCGAGCTTTTGCGTTCTTCTTTTCGCCGATGAGCCCGATCATGCCTCCAATCCCTCTGAATTTCGGGTTCCGCTGCAGAGCGCGCTGTGTGAGAAGTTCGCCCCGATTGGACTTTTGGATCAACAGGAATTGCGGAGTGTGCGTGTGTGCGAAGGCGAGGCGATTTGCGTGGACAAGTGACAGCTTTGGTGTGCACGGCAAGTTGACTTAAGCGCAGAGGCCATGTCGGTCTCGACTGCTGACAATCAACTCAAGCCTAACCTTCCGTCCCCCTCCTCAACTCATCGCTCCCATCCTTCATCTTGGCAATCTCGTCGCCATCGAACATCCATCTGCTTCTCCAATACGGCAAAGGCTTTAAGCCCACACATAGCAATAATCATGGCTTTCTACAGCGCAGGCCCACTTTCTCCGGGCTACAACTCCACTTCGGCATGGGGAGGAAACGATAACGCCGAAGAGGATCCTTGGGCCGCTCCTGGTGCTTCCTCATCCTCTGCCACTGCCACTGCTTCCTCCGCTGCACCTCCCGCTTCCTCCTCTAACGGCGGCTTCGGTGCTGCCTCTCCACCTGGCGGGTTCAATTCGTTCTCCACTCAGCACCAGCAGCAAGCACAACGTCAAGCAACCGGCTCGTATTTTGGCCCCACCTCCCTCGCACAGGAGGCCGACCCTTACGGCAACGATTCACTTAATGGCGGCTTCGGTGCGCCGAGCGGAGGCATGCAACGAGCAGATTCTGGCTTTGGTTCCCATCACCAATTCCAAGCACCACCGGCACAGTCTTCACCCAGCACGTATGGCTCAGCTATCAGCTCCACAGACGCACCTGCGCCTCGACGTCTTCCATCTCAGGACCAAACGCCCGCCTCAACCTCGACGCCCACCACCGCCCAGTCCTCCTCTTCATCGTCTGCCTTTCCATCCGGCGTCTCCGCCTCTACATCCACCCAACCCACCACCGGCGGTGCTTCTCGCTTCCAATCGCACACACCCTCCACGCTCCTGCCGAACGAACACTCAGCGTTCGCCTCGCACCCGACCTCATCCTCTGGTGCGCCGCGTCAACTCGCCCCTGGTTACCCGCTGCCAGCCTCCAACTACACCATCCCGGCCTACTCTCCGTTTGCGCGCGTCGACTCGCTCTCGACGCCGCGGAGAGAGACGGTCGAAGACATGTACGGTGTGCCGGAAAACTTTCTCGAAGTGGAAGTTCGTAACCCGCTGACCCACGGTGTTGGGCGCAAAATGTATACCGACTACGAGATTGTGACGCGCACCAACATTCCGGCGTTCAAGCTGCGATATTCGTCGGTGAGGAGGAGGTATTCTGATTTCGAGTATTTTAGGGACATTCTCGAGAGGGAGAGTACAAGAGTCAATATCCCGCCGCTGCCCGGTAAGGTTTTCACGAATAGGTTTACAGACGAGGTGATCGAGAGTAGGAGGGAAGGGTTGGAGAGGTTTCTGCAGGTAGTGGCAGGTCATCCTTTGTTGCAGACCGGGAGTAAGGTCATGGCTGCTTTCTTGCAGGATGGAGGTTGGAGTAAGGATCAATGGCTCTAAAAAAAAGGGGAGGTTTTCGTGGATAACGCCTTGAGTCTTGTAATGACCATCATGATCCTCGCACAGGCTGGTATGTTGGTATTGAATGTGAGAGCAGTCAAGTTACTTCTAGTCCGAATCGTCAATCTCAATAACATCCACTTTTCCTTTTCCACTCTGACTCGTACTTGTACCGCCCTTGATTGGCGAAAGCGACTTGTTCGTGCTCGCCCTCGACCCTGTTCTTTCCAACCTTTCCCCTCCTCCCATCTCCACCTCTACTTCGGGTTCGGACTCGGTTTCGCTGCCCTCTGCCTCGTGCGTCTTGTGCAACTGCTCCGCCGGCTCAACTTGCATCGCCTCTGCCTCTGCCTCCTCTTCTCCTTCATCTTCTTCATCCTCCTCCTCTTCTTCCGACGCTAGGAGCTCGTACACCGCATCTATCTCCTCGGGACTCAACACCAGATCCGCCAAATCTCCCGCTACATCCGCTATCGCCTCCAACAGCACACTCACCCTATCCAACCCTTTAATCTCCTCCTCTACCTCCTCGACTATCATCTTCCTCGTCTCATCGGCGGCCACTTTCTCAGCTTTGCAAAGGTCGACCAACAGCGAAGCGAGCATCTTCCTCTCGGGAGCGATCCAATCCGGTTCTGCGCAGAAAGCGATGCGCGAAAGAGCCACGACAAAGCTCTGCCTGATCCCGTTGAGCATACTGTATGTCTCTGGCTGGTCGAGTTTGGCTGCTAATTGCACGCCTCCCATCCTCTCCCTTTCCCCGTCGTCTCCCGCCACTTCCCAGCCCCTACCTTCGGCCTTCGGAAGCGGGTAGTTGTATAGCAGATTGAGAAGCCTCGTATCCATCACTATGCGTTCTGTTGCTTGAACCAGATCCCCTCCCGATTCATCTCTGACCTTTTCTCCACCTCTTCGGTACGTCGGAAGGCGCGAAGGAAGCAAGAATCTCGGCCTACTCTGCAGCCACACGCAATCCGAATCCAGGGATAGACACCTGGTCAATGCCGCCAGCAACGCCGCACTGTCCGCTAGCACTAACAACGTATCCGCCGACCTCAACGCCGCCTGTGTAAGGAAGGTCAAAATTCCGCAATGCAGCGGATGCCACTCGCTCTCGGGTAAATCGAATCGCCTATCCACAAGATGCTTGACAAGCAACTCGAGCACAGGGAAGCGAGCATTTGCACGTGGTCCACTTGAAGCTCGCCCGCTGCTGACCCCATCTGCTTTCGATGCAAGACATTCGTGGATTAACGGCGCATTCGAGACGGCCGAAGCGAGCATCCGAACGATGTTGGAGATGATAAACGTAGATCTGTCCGGGTGAAGCAGTTTGTGGAGTGCGCCTGGGCGCTGTAGAAGACGAAGGGGATGGTGGCTAGAGGACAGGCTAGAATCGGGATTCTGTGACATTGCTTGGAGTACTTGCACGACCGCATGCAGCAGATCCTCTCGTGCTTCCGACGATAGCGTCCAGTCTCCGAGATTTAGCCTGCCCTTTGGCTCCTCAGCCAAAGCACCGTGATCAGGAGCTGAACCAGCCGAGTGATCGCCGTCCGTAGTCACAGGCTTGCAATCGTACAGACACTGCGCCAGGATCTCGCGCAAACCAATCGGTGTCACCAAGCCCTTCCATTCAGCTTGTGCATCTTCGTCATCTGCACCAAGGAAAGCCATCTCATCTCGCCTGGCCTCTGGGTCCGCTTGCAAGCATTCCAGATCCATCCAGAACCTTGGCAGCATCGTCACTAGACATGACGCTAAGCGCAGTACATCGCATATCAAGTCCGTCTGACAAGTGCGAAGCAATACACCGGCCATAACCATGAGCGACGACGCGATAGCATGTGATAGATGCATTGTGGCAAATGCAAAGTCGAGTTCTTCCGAGTTTGGATCATTGCCATTTGCGGAGAGCAGTCGGAACGCATCTTCGCGTTCTTCAGGCTCCATCACTCGAGCTGTGCTGAGATGAGTGAGTAGCGACTCGACGGCCTTTCTGTACCTGAATACGAGAAGCCTGGGGCAATCTGAGACGAGGGTTGCGGAGATGAGACGGCTGAGCGTGCTTGCTTTCGGCATCGCGTCGTCAACTGCATTTTTGCTTGAAGTGATAGGGTGCGAGCCTGAAGGATTGAATCTGTTCGTCGGGTACGATGTCGGCGCAGCAGCTTCCGACGAGGTGTGCGAAAGCAGAAGCGAGACGACCGTCGTGCGCCGATGCAATATCTCCGAAACAGCGGCAAGATAGTTGTGCTCCTTGTGTCTAGCTGCTTGGTCCGTGTCGTCTTGATGCTGTCCCATTGTCGCCATGGATCTCGACGCCGACTCTTGATGATGGTCGGTCATGACGACATCATCCTGGTAATCATGATGCACTGCCATCGACTGATCATTCTCCCACTCAGCTGGCGCCAAAACTGCCTGCTTGGCACCCTTCGCTGGCGACGGTCTTTGCTGGCGAACTTTCTCCTGCACAGGTCCAAAGTCGGCAAACGAGTTCTGCAATCCTCGGAAGGCTTTACTCTTGCCCGCTGATGTGGCCATGGTAGGAGGCCGTGGAAAGTGCGGAGCCGCTTTGGAGGCCGACCTGGTCGGTGTGGCAGGCTCATCGCGATCAGCAGTGGTGGCAGCATATCTATGGCGATTTCCTGAACTTCCACTGCCTCGAACGCCAAACCTGTTCGATTTGGTTGGCGTAGTGAGTCCAGCCCTGACTTGACTTTGCTGCTTTCTATCGATGGTATGCAGCCCGACGGGCGGTAGGCGTGCAACACTGGATGGCCAGATGCGGCGGCTGGTGTCTTGCTCGACTCGACGGAAAGCTGTCTCGGTCTCAAGTCGCTGTAGCCGGCGCTCTTGATCTTTCTGTAGACGCTCAAGCTCAGATCTGTGCTCTTGTTCGCGCAAGACCTCGCGTTCGCGAAGCTTCGAGTTCTCCTGATTAAGCTTGGTCAAGTTCTGACGAACCACGGCAACTTCGCCTGATTTGCGGTATGCTTCCTGTTTGAGCCTATCCACCAATTCCTCCTGTAGCTTTTGTTCATTCTTGAGCCTTTCGACCTCGGCTCTGAGTGCTTCAAGTTGATCATGGTCGATATGACCGTGTGGTGCTGGACTGCCGTCAGTGGGCGAGTGGCGCTGCGGATCTGGCGGCTTCCTGGTGGCGATAATAGACGTACGAGCTGGTGCAGTATCACTGCGATGTTGTGGGGCGGACTGATCCGCATTATTGTTGATGACCGCTTTGGAAGTATGCGATTGAGATGCAGACAGCTGTTGAGACATGCGAATTGCCTCCTCCTCCACTTGATCCAGTACATTGTTTCCTGCCCACCACTGCTCATCGTCGTTGTCTGCAAATTCTTCATCTCGAAGGTCACGCACTATGACCTGGTCGGGTTCTGGTTCCTGATGGCGTGACAGTCTAGATGGGCGACTAACATCGCTGAGACGAGATGGACCGGGATCTAATCGCTGCCTTTTCGCGGCTGGTTGCACGAATGCGCCTTTGCGATTGTTGGATCGAGGCGCATCTGTGTGAAGACGGAATGACGTTCGGGGTGGCGCGGCGGCTGCAAAGGTGGAAGACGAAGCGCCCGTGTGCTGAACAGCCTGTGAGGCAGTATACGTTGCTTCCGCTTGTGCAAGACTCTGCTCTAGCTCCGGATTGAGGAAGGACTCGTCATCGAACATGGAGTCGAATTCGTCATCATCATCATTATTATCGAAGCGGTTCGCCATGGTTGGCCAGACGTCTTTAAGAGGATGGAGAAGTCCGTGGAAGTCCGCAGTGAGCGAAGTGGTGTTGGAGGAGCGGCGCGGCGTAGTCAATCTTTCATGTTGGAAGGAACTATGAAAGTGTCGGTAGCGGATAAGATCGCACTAAAGATAGCATTGAGCGTAAGTTCTGATGGACGTGATGGCGAATCGATGGTTGCGAGTGAGTGCGGGAATGGCTGAGTTGATTGCCGCACTCTGCTTGCGACAAGTAGCGGGAGCATGCAAGTCTGCAAGAGTGGTTTGATGGAAAAGTGACACTTTTGAATCAGTACTGTAAAGTCTGTGAGAAGTGTTGGTTCAAAAGTTGCGGAAGCCGGCTAAAACAACACTCAACCCGCTCATGATTTTGGCTGAGCCCACCAAATTTAATCTTAATTTATTGTACTTTATTATTTTTTTGTCTGCAACTGAGCCTTTTTCTCGCGGCACCCTTGTCGCTCTCTTTCTCAAGCTCAAGAACAACGCGGCGCGTGAAGGAAGCACAAGGACGCGTAAAGTGCACCACTCCATTGTGGAGATTTTCTCTTGTTGGGTTCGCAGTGCGCCTCAGCTTACTGTAGCAGACCCTGACGTTTTGACCTCTCTTTCACTTTCGCTTTCGCTTTCCGCAAGTGTGCTTGCTTGTCAGGAACCTCATCATCTTGTCTCTTCCCACCATCACAGCACGCTCTTTACGAGCTCTCGATCGTCAAGATGGGTATCAAAGGTCTCACAGCACTCATATCCGACGAAGCGCCTGGCGCCATCAAGGAGATGGAAATCAAGACCTACTTCGGTCGCAAGGTCGCCATCGACGCATCCATGTCGCTCTACCAATTCCTCATCGCCGTTCGTCAGAACGATGGTCAGCAACTCATGACCGAATCCGGTGAAACCACTTCGCATCTTCTCGGCTTCTTCTACCGTACTCTCCGCATGATTGACTACGGCATCAAGCCCATGTACGTTTTCGATGGTACTCCACCCGATCTCAAAAAGGAGCTCCTACAAAAACGATTCGGCCGACGAGAGGAGGCAAGAGAGCAAGAGGAGGAACAGAAGGATGTAGCTGATGTCGAAAAAATGGATCAATTGGCCAGGAGACAAGTTCGCCCCACCAGGCAGCATAACGAGGAGGTGAGGCATTTGCTCAAGTTGATGGGGATTCCATGTGTCATTGCTCCGTCGGAAGCGGAAGCTCAATGTGCTGAGCTTGCTCGTGCAGGCAAGGTCTACGCCGCCGGAAGTGAAGATATGGACACGCTCACGTTTGGCACACCAATCCTTCTCAAGCACCTCACAGCTTCCGAGCAGAAGAAGCTTCCCGTACACCAGGTCGATCTACCCAAAGCCTTGGAAGGGCTGGGCATGTCCATGGCGCAATTCATCGACCTCTGCATTCTCCTTGGTTGCGACTACCTCGACCCTATCAAAGGCATCGGTCCCAAGACCGCTCTCAAGCTCATCCGTGAGCACAAAACCCTCGAGAATGTGGTCGAGCATCTCAAGGAAGAAGGCAAGAAATCGGTTCAGATCCCCGAACACTGGCCCTTCCAGGAAGCGAGAAAGATTTTCGAAAACCCCGACGTTCAGAAGGGCAAGGATTTGGATCTCAAGTGGGAAGCACCGGACGTCGAGGCTATGGTCAAGTTCTTGTGCCAGGACAAGGGATTCTCGGAAGATCGAGTCAGGAAGGGTTGCGAGAAATTGCAAAAATCGCTCAGTCAGAAGCAGCAGGGTCGTTTGGATGGATTCTTTACAGTCAAGTCGGGATCTGCACCGCCAAAACGTAAGGCAGAGGATGATAAGAAGAAGGGAGGCAAGAAGGGCAAGAAGTGAATACATCTCGCTTTCACCAAATCGCGCCTCACTGTCACCTTTGTTCTCTCAGCAGTAGTGTCTATTGCAATGATACCATCACCCCCATTCGACCGAGCTTTGGGATTACCACGTCGTATTGATCGCACCGAACACAAATCAGGCATCTAAGTGTACTTTAGACAACTGTCAACTGAGCCGGTTGAGCCCTCGCACTGACACTTCCGCTTAGATCATCTTGCAAGACGGCCGTCGTGTTCGTCTTTGTCTCCCTGTTGATGGTGCCACCTGCCATATCTCTGTAGATAAAGCTCTGCTCGCTGGTGCCCGTCCCGTTGGCAATCGCGCCGTTTGCCAGGACCGAATCTGCCTCCTCGCTTCTCTTTGAAAACGTCGTATGTCCCACCGCTGCCAAGGGCTTTGCGTGAACAAAGGTCGTCTCATCACCCACCATCTGTGCCAGGCCCGCGCGCGGGGGTCCTTGGACGTGGTTGTTCGTAATGACTCGATCAAACTCTTGATTCACCGCCGCATCAAACGCCGTATTGGTGAGCGTCGACGTGACGTAGAGTGGGTAGTTGTACTTCATCTCTACCGATTGTACCTTTCCACCCGCTTGGTCGTCCTGGTCGAGCTCTTCGAGAGAGATCCTGCCCGCCTCGTGCGGGGACATGACGAGACTCTTGGTGAAGCCATAACTCGTCTGATCATTGGTTTGCTGGGTGGCATTGACAAACCCCTTGTTACTGTACTGGGCATACTGCACCCAACCCGCCACCCACTCCTCGCCTGACCCGGTCTTGACGCTCCCCATCACCCCAAACTGCCTCGGCCTCTCCAACTCGACGTCATACGTCAGACTTCCATTCGTTGTAAAATCCCCATCCAACACGCCCGTCGTACGACCCGCCACTTTAGCATCCCCTCTTCTCTTCATAATGCTTCCCGTCGTCCTTTCATCCGAAGCATCGAGGTACACTTGAACATTGCCACTAACATTCCAACTCTCATCATTGATCCCCCCATCCTGCTCACTGCTCACCACCGCCAATTCGAATTCATGCTCCTTCCCGTCAGTCAACAACCCCACAAACGGCGTAATATCAATATTATACGTCGGCTGATCAAACGTGCCATAATTCGCACTCGGCCTCCAAAGCAATGGATTGATACCGCCCGTAAAGATGATCGGATACGGCGTGGCAAACCCAGCAAACTCGCCATCAATATACAGCTGCACCTCTCGGTACGTCCCATGACCGTAATACCCCTCGGCGGCAGCCGAAGGGTTGTAAAATCGATCAGGGATGCCGGTGTACCAAAACTCTTCAGTTGCCGTACCGGAAGCGTAGATCTCCACAATAGCCCGAGCGGTATTCTGTGGGATGGTGACGGGAGTTGTGGCGTTGCCTGCTTTGCCGCCGACCATGAAGATCGAGTTTTGCGTCCTGGACCTTTTCGAGAGAGGGATGACTCGATCGGCAGCGCGTTGGTTGAGCGGCAAGGCGGGCTGAACTTGTCCTCGAGGAGTGCGTTTCTTATGCCCTTTGCCAGGGTTGGCTCCCACCGTGGCCCCGACGGAAGCGGTCAGGTCGAGGGTGACGTTCAACGCACCAGTGTAGGTCGAGTCGACAATGTTGGGGAGGTCAAAGACCACGTCGGCCTTCTGCGACCACAGCGCCCAGTACTTGCCGATATCCTTCTTGATGTCCCAGTAGACGCCGTTACGGGTGGGTTCCGGATTGTCAAGTCGCATGACCTCGACTCCCTGACCGGTCTGATTGTTGCCGATCCAGACCATGCCCAGGCGATCGAATTGACGTCCTCGAGTCTCGCCATGAACATCCAACGTCAGCCCAGTCCATGCGCTGGGGTCGGCACACGGCGTACCGGCAAAGGAGAGGCTGGGATCAAAAGAGAGGTACGAAGGATTGCCGTAGCTGTTGGCGAAGGATCGATCGACGAGCGTGACAGAGCAGGATTGACCGCCCGTGGTGAGGATGGGCGCGGGTTCGTGCACTTGGAAGTTCTCTTGGAGGCCAGAGCGAACCGATGAAGGTGCAGAGTTCGAGGGCGGCGGAGGAGGAGGTGGAGGTGGAGCAGGTGGTCCTTGTCCACCAGGACGACCGCCAGTACCGGGAGGACCAGGTTGACCCATATGCTGACCAGACGACTTGAAGAGAGGCGAATGCCAAAGCAAAGGGATCTTCATCTCTCCTCCACTCTTCTTGCCCACCACACCACCGCTAGCAACCGCAGCGGCGGTGGCCATCACGGCGTACTTTGCTACATGCATGATCATCACCTTCTTCTCTACAGCAATTCTTTGACGAAGAATGAGCAGTGTCTACTTGAGACTAGACTGGGCCTGTGTCGAAAAACGCGAAACTTGTCGTGTACTTATATGATCTTTGCAAGAAATCCTGCCAGCTGCGCGGCCAAGATCCCCGCTCAAAGTATGACAAACAACAACCGACGGCATCAGCGGAGATCTGTAACGCTTTTCATGCATCGGCCAATGATGACTCTTGTAGCTTAGCGAGCGGTAGATCCTCTTCCGAACCACCATCCCCCGAGACCACCGGCAGCAGCAGCAGCAATTCCTTATCTGCAGTAAAACTGTAGGTTTGTTGTTGTGGGGGCAACACAACTCCGAGAGGCGTGTGTTCTTTCTTGGAAAACCTCGCTTATCGTCTGTGCGCGACCTTTCAGGGTCCACGTTTATGCACGCATCCACCTTTCCACGCAAAGTACAGTGACTGTAGTACGCTTTGGTGTGAGCGGAACTCTTCACTCCGAACACTCTGTTTGGTATGATCGGCACGACTTGCATACCCGCCTCTCCCTCACGCACGATGCTGGATACTGTATACCATCTTCAATTAGAGACAACATTGACATACAGAGGGGGAAAGCTTAGACACGACTTGCGACCCAAATCGCGCCCCTACACCCGGCCGCAATCACTGCACTCAACAACGCATGACCTGCCGCCTGCTGACTCTCGTTCTCCACCGCGGTATCCAAATGTTCCAACTCATCATCCCTAAACTCCTCAATGATATCCTTTAACAACGGCAAACTTTCGTGCACTCCCTCTTTCTCCAGAATCGTACCGAGTTCTTTGAGTTGATCATCGTAATGCTCTCCGATAACGCTCTCGACCGCCTCTGTGCACGCCATGGCGCTGCGGGGACCCAGAAGCGCTGTGACGCCACCAAGCACACGACCAGCAGTTGACCAAACGGGCAGAAGCAGAGAGGGTCGCACGTTGTGCTGTCGCAGCAACGCACGCATCACTTCAAGATGCTTTTTTTCCGTCTGCCACATCTCGATCGAGAGGTCGCGATTGTGCTTATCGCCAAGAGCGCCAAACATGTCCGCTTGGCCTTGGTAGATGGTGTTAGCAGCAATCTCGCCCGAGTGGTCCACTCTGAGCATGTCCCGCAGCGCCCTTCGCTGAGAAGACGTAAGTGACGCTAGCGAGGGCGTCGAGTTTGTCGCTGCAGACCCATCCTTGCCAGTTGGAGAGGTATAGGCATCGGAGGCGAGAGGACCGCTTGCGTGTGATGAATGATATCGAATCTGAGCTGCAATCCTGCTTGGCTTGGGAAACGAGTGAGGTCGCGAACAAGTGTGGAAGCCCCTCGAAGACGAACCAGACGAGCGTCCAGACGTCGGCCAAGGCGGTCTGGAAGCTGTCGTGGTCGACCCTGCTTGACGCATGAAGGCATTCTTCACAAATCCAAGCTCGTTGATCACTTCAAGACCCGTGCTGCGGGCCCACACCACACTTCTTCCCACCACCTCCTTCGCAACTGTCTTGACCAATCCATCCCTCTCCTTCTGCAACTTGCCGCCATCCGCCTGCTCCGAGAGAGGCACTGGCGTCCCCGCAAACAACCAATGCAGATGGTCCACCGCACTCAACATCTTTTGATTCTCCCAATACCTCTCCCTCCCGTACCCTTTCAAAGCGTTGTAGCTCCCGAAATCAGCCCCAGCCTGTCCAGCCTTCTTTAGCGTGGCCGAGAGACTTCTCACATCCGCAATGCCGAGATTCAACCCTTGACCGGCAAGAGGATGGATAGTATGCGCTGCATCGCCGACCAGGACGGTTCGACCTCGACCAGAGCCCTGACCGGCGCCCTCGGGGGCAAGTCCGACTGCAGCCATGGCCCCACCCAGAAGACCGGATGGGAGGAGCGGCGACGAATTGAGCGATGCGCCTAAGTAGGCGTCGGCGTGTTTGAGGTTGAGGGGGAAGCTAGCGACTGATTTTGGGTCGAGCGAGAGGATCTTCGGTGGCACCTCGCCCGTTGCGCTTTCCGGCAATGGCATGCCAAGTCCTCGCTCAGCCCACTCCGCTTCAGTGGGGATCTCTGAGTTGAGCCAGCTCCAGTTTCGCTCCACGCCCTCGGGAAGCGGGTGCTTTGTGTACGATACGACTCGTTCGAACAGCCTCTCGATGTAGGACCAGGGGAGACGGAATGCTGCGTCGACGAGTCGAGCAAGGGGAGGGTCGGGGGAGGAGGTTGTTTCGCGATGAAGGAGCGTCAATGCGGCCGCGACTTCGGGAGATAGCGTCCAAACCATGGAACCGGTAGAGTCGGAGAGTGGAAGGAACGCGATCGTTCCGGACGGGAGGAAGCGTTGATAAGCGGTGGTGCCGACTGGTGGTTCTCCACTCTCCACACCCTTGCAACGCAATGTCCCTACGAGTCCTCTACGTTCATATGGCCAGCCATAGTCTCCGATCCCGGCGTACTTGCGCACTGGAGAGTTTGGCCCATCCGCACCAACCAACAGCCTCGCCTGAACAACATCGCCGCTGGAGAGCTGGACAATTGGCCACGGGTCAGCCTCGACACTCTCGCTATCCACCTCGACCTTCGATCCAGGTACGATGCTTTCGACCTTCGCACCGTCCTTGATCGCACAGACATCCTTTCCAGGCCCGTTTTCGAGATACTGCAGCATTGCTTGCTGCAAATTCGAGATTTCCACCATGACACTGATCTGGCTTGTGCTTCCAACAGCGTCGCTCAAGTCAGCAGAGTCGAAGTCGAGCAGAGCGCCGGAAAGACCATCCCACACACGCATGGACGTGATCGGTCTCAATCGATGCTCCACTAGGTAAGGGTACACGCCAATCGACTTGAACCAAGAGAGATTGGAGGCAGTGAGGGAGATGACCCTGTTCTCCCAGTCGAGATTGTCAGTGGATGTAGATGTGGAAGAGGAGGAGGCTTGCTGCTTGGCAAGATGTGCTGCGCGGTCCGAGGCCCAGGAACGGAGCTTTGTGAGATCGGAGGCTTCAACGATGGTAATTGGCGAGCTTCCTGTGTCTACCGCTGCGTTGACGGTCTGAGAAGCGACGAGATCGCAGGCGAGACCAAGACCGACCACGCCTGCACCGACAATGACAATGTCCGAGTCGACGGGTTGATTCGTGTAGGAAGTGGTCGAGACGGTAGCCAGTGTGCGATGAGAAACGGACGTGCCAATTGCGCCAAAAGGAGCACGAGATGGCCCAGCAAGAGCCGATGAGCGGCAAGAGGTGGCAGAGCGAGTGCCGATACGTCTAGTTGATTGAGGCGTACACGCTCTAGCTGCGTGCAAAGCCGGACAGCCAGCATTGTTGAGCGTAGTAGCCGCTACGAGCGGTCTAGTAGATGAGGTTCGTGCGATCCTTGACATGATGCAGACCGAGCACGCTAATATGATCGATACATATGCCGCAATGTAGATTGTAGGTAGTGTGAGCTGTCAAAGATAGCAACGACCAGGAAACCAGCACCGGGAAGAATTGGTACAGCTGCTCAACTAAGCCGGGACTTTTCTCGCGCAAGTGGAGATGACAAAGTGTGAATTGTCATGCTTATGTCAGAGCCAGTCTTCATCAGCCCGATGGGCCCAGCGCATAGTTTTCACCATCTCGATTGCATCAAGTTCATTTTGCCCAAATTCCATTCTTTGGGACCACGAAAACCGATATCGGTCTTCGGGTTTATGCAGTCAAATGCACCGTCTGCTGTAGGGTCTGAGTGCATATGCATGGAACTGCTTTCAGCGGCGGTCGGTGGTTTGCAATCCGAGCTCTCGCCCTGACAGCCCAAGATACTTGCTCCGCTGCCCCTTGTGCAGAATGAATGAGACGCTTTCCGGTTTGGTAGCCGGCAGCAAGTGACAGTCACTGCATGTCAGTACAGTATGTACTTTGTACAGTAGCTTCCATCTGCTCCGGCCAATCTGGTGTTGTACGAGTAAGTTACTGTATGTGTTGGCGACGACGATGACCGGCGAAATTCAAAAGTTTTCTATCGAAGCGCAGACAATGCAACAGTTGGCTCATCTTTGTTGCGTATCGGTCCGGCCTGCTTGATCAAAGCCTCATCAAGCGCGAATCAGAGACTAGGAAAGTGGTGCTCAGAAGGGCTCGATTGGAATGAAGCGAGTCATACTTGGAAGGTTGGTTGGAGTAGTAGGAGAGCTGAGCCGCTGAGCTTTGGCAAAAGGCTTGATTTGGCTGGAAAGATCAAAAAGTGTCGCAATTGACCGACCTTACGAGGTAGCAAAAGACATGATACGGTAGTAGCAAATTCGGCTAGCCGTTGAGAGCAACTCTGCAACTTGTGGATAAGGCGATGAATTGGAGTCTACACGTAACAAAGCGGAGTCCAGGCGCAGAGTTCTGCCGCCGCAAGAGTATACAGAGTAGTAGGATTTGACCGCTCGTCCAGAGGATGAGGATAGCAGCTCGGGTGTGCCGATACAGTACTGTACTGTACTGTACTGTGCAGCAGTTTGATTGATTGCGAGTCGAGATCGTCGAGGAAGGATCGAACTAGTGAAGCCGCCGTTCATAATTATCGTGTGTGTTGGCGTGGAATCGAGAGTCGAGGTCAATCCAGATGACTCGTTTCTGTGGAAATCACACTCTGGCAACACGACACTCTGGAAATGCACTTCCGATGCGATGGCTTGAGACGTCAATTTCCAGAAAACAGATCGCGAAATTTCGATTTTTGCCTCACGAACTTTCGCTGCCCTAGGCACTTGGCCAGTCGTTCAGCTCGAGTACTGTATGCCCGGTTCATTTTTGAGTGAGTGGAGGCGGATCGAAAATTGTCCGTGTGCAACACTGCTCAAGTGCCTTTTTGCCGGCAAATTGTCGTGATTTTCGAGAGCTGGCAACTAGACTGGAGGACGAGAATGGCTCAGCTGTCTTGCCCACACAATCACGGAATGGAGTCATCCGCTGAGCTTTCGGGCAACACAGACCAAGTGGCCGTCGCTGTTTTGGACAGTTCGAACAGCGCCTCTCCGCACTCTCTAAGTTACTTAGCTGCAGTCGCCCATGTAGCGAGCTTTGCATGTGTTCAGACTCTCCCTCTACATGGACACTGTTCCCATGCCTGTCGAGCGATGCCGGCTGCACCGACAATCTCGCTCTTTGCGCCGCGATTGCCACCAAGTCCGCGTTCCTTCATTCGCCTGCTTTCTACCGCTCTGCTGCCTCTTTCGAATCTCAACCCGAAAAGGTGACTCCTCCCTCTCTCAACTAGTTCGTCTAGCTGGACTGTGTTCGGTCGCCCGCAGCAGTATACACGCTCAAAACTGTATGTGAAGATCGAGCCGTTTTCGCGTTAGAAAGCCATACCGTTGCCGCAGTCGAAAGCATGCCTACCACTTTGTCAATGGGCGGACAATAGTGTGGCGGTTAACTACGTAGAGCGTAGGCAGGTGTATTATTTTGAGCCTTGGTGGAATCGGATTCCCGTTCTGACAGGGCTCAACTTGGCAGCAAGATTTGTGGCTGCGCCTCCACTCAAATCAACTATGACTCTCACACCGCCGCTAAATCTAGGCGCGCGATTTCGAGGGGAGAGAGAGCGACAAAGAGGCACAGGGTCGCAGAAATAGGGTCTTGCTGCTGCTGCTGCTGCTGCTGCTGCCGCCCTTGATTTCTCCAAAATTGACTCAGACGCTCGCCACTCAAAGCCGCGCGCTAAGTGATTGTGTGTGTGGAAATGAAAAAGGATGGCTTGCACATCAGTCTCTGGGAATTGTTGCTCCTCCTCCAATGTGACTCACGGCGTACAGTATCGCCTATCTCCGCCACTTCACTCCCTGATAGATACTGTACTGTTGCCTGCTGCTCTATCTGACAGGCCAAGACCGTCCCCTCTTGTTCATCCTCATTGTGACCTGCCAACATCTTTCCATCCTCAACTCAGCCATCCCCACATCCTCTTTCTCACACATCATCTTCGTACTCGACTCAGCCTTCATACCACATCAACGCTCTGCTTCCAATCGAATCCAACTCAGCAGCTTCATACGCGCTCAGCATCTCTCGATCCAGTAGACCCGATCGAAGCGACGTTCGCCACATTCGAGTCTCGAGAGATTGTCTGTTCTCGACTCCAAGTGCACAGCCTTGCCTTACCTTGTTCTTTCCAGGTACAGGTGACTCCAGAAGCAGTTTCGCATTTGGCCGACAACCTGGTCCTCGCTTCATCCGAGTCAAGACCTAGACTCGTCGGATTCCTGACGTCGTCAGCCACTACACTCTTTCGCTCTTGACATTCTCACCTTCTCCTCATCGTGTGACTCGCGCGCTACCCAGCAGCAAGCTTCATACTGTGGTATATCTCGACCTCACACTTTGTCATCATCCACCCACCACTTCTTCGCCACCACCCTGCTACCAAACGACTCAGCATCTTGGTTGCATCCATCTTCCTTCCTCATCCCCACCGACAAGTAACATCAACTGAGCAACTCCGCCTCTTTGCCACGTCAGCTCCTGTCGCAGTAGCTCTGTCCGCCTTGACTCGTACCACGACTCAGCACTCAGCTCCTTCGACACTCTCACAGCAATAGCACACGCGTCTAACCCACACGCCTGTCAACTAAGAGAGCGCTTTCAAAGTCTACACAAGCAACTACTCAGCTTTCACTTTCTCGGTTCATACTGCACACTCTTAACATGTTCTCCCTCGTCGCCATTGCCCCCTCGTGGGACCTCTAGGAACCGATATCTGCATCACAGATTCATCATCGTCCAAGGTCCCCGCCCGCCTTTTATCGAAGCGCTTCGTCAATAACAAAGCTCTCCATCGCCTCTCTACCACATCTCTCTACCCTCTCATATCACATTCAAACCTGATCAGCTTCTCTATTGACGCTGATCTTCGCCCTCATATCGGTATTCAGAACGTCACTTCAGCGTTCTACATACCACTAGCGAGCTCACCCTACCTCTTCGTAGGGCCTCGCTTTCATCTCAGTCAATCAGGATTGCGGTTCTCATCGTCATCCTCCCGGTCCTATCTACGTGAATTGGTTTCGTCGCATCGGCCTATAACCCTCGTTACTACTCAACTCTCTCCGACATCCTTTTAATACTCTTGTACAATCTACCTTGCTCCTCTGCTAGTTCAGTGAAGCTTCATAGATTGTCTTGACACGTTCAGAAACGCTGTAGCTTTTCCACACGCTCCAGCTTTCTGTCCACCCTCTCATCGGCTCGCAACCATGCAGCCTGTCAATCCATTCCACGCTTCCACCATGGTCGTAGCCGCTTACAGTGAGCTCAATGGATTCAACCTCGCTAGCCACACCACTGCCCTCGAGCAGTCGGTGCTTGGCAAGCCCCTCCCCGCCGCATCTGTTCATGGACTGGACATGGTGAATCCCACCATCTGCGGCAAGCGATCCCGATCCAACTCGGACGTTTCGTCTTACTCGTCTTCGGCTGCCTCGAGCCACGCCTCTGTCTTCTCATCTGAGAATGACGGATCCGAGTGTGGCTTTGACTCGCAGACCAGCATTGGCGAGCAGACTCCTTCTTCCCGCAAGAGCTCCATGAGCGAGACTTCCTCCGAGCAGCAGCACGACAATCTCGCCATCTGGCGTGCCGACTTGCTCGCTGCTTCTCAGAGCGAACGCGAGCGTTGTGCCAAGCGCATTCGCGATCTCCAGGGCGAAGTAGTCCGACTTGCTTCGGAAGTCGTCCACACCGCTTCTCAGCCTGTCGCTGCACCCGCCGCTGCTGTCGCACCCGCTCCAAGCATCTCGCCTGCATCCTCTTCGTCGCCATCGTCGTCCTCTTCGGAGGGCAACAAGAACTCGTTGGTCGACTGCCTTGTTGGTAAGTATTTCTCCTCTCCTCTCGTCGTCTGCATCCCTATGTCTGCATCCCTATGAACAGTCCACTGACTGTCGATCCCCATCTCATCACACCCCTCTCCCCGCTTCACAGATGCTGCTTGCCGCACGCTTGACGCCATTTGGAACGCTTCCACCCCTTCGGCCTCGTGTGATTTGGCCAAAGGAAAGAGCGCTCTTCCTCTCCAAGTCTTTGTCCGCGAGACCCTCCGCCGTGGTCGCACCTCGTGCTCCACCTTGCAGGCGGCTCTTCTCTACTGCGTCCGACTGGGTGAAGCTGCCAAGCGATCGCATCAGTATTCTCTCAAGCAGTCGACTCGCGCTGCCGGCATCGAGGTCGAAGTCGAGACCGACGCTTCCTCGCCTATGCTCGGCATGACCAAGGAAGAGCTCTGCTTCATCCGCTGCCCCAGACGCATGTTTCTCGCTTCCGTCATGACCGCTTCCAAGTTTGTGCAAGACCGCACTTACTCGAATCGTGCTTGGTCCAAGATCTCCGGTCTTCCCGTCAAGGACCTCGGCAAGCTCGAGCGAGCCTTCCTCAAAGCCATTGACTATCGTCTCATGGTCTCTGACGGTGAATGGGAGAACTGGACTGCCGAACTCAAGCGTGCTCACGCTGCACAGACCGCTGCTCCCGCTGCTGAAGTTGGCGCCGTCGCTGGCCGCCGCAGCAGCTTGAGCCGCTCGCAGTCGGACAACGTCACTGGCGCTGCAGTCGCCCTTGACACCGAGTTGCGTGCTGTCAGCCCACGTTTGCCTAGTCAGGTTCAGCCCAAGTATCGTCATCTTGGCGAGGCTCAGCAGCAGCAGCCTGCTCTGCCTTTCCCTCGCGCAGCTAACACCGTCATCTCTGCCGAGATCTAGGGTGTTTGTCCCCCCCTCTCTTCCGTCTTTCCTCCCTTCGACGTCACCTCGGGATTTCATCGCACTCGCATCTTGTGTACAAGTATTTGCCAGTCTCGTCCTTTCCCCACTCGTCGCTCTCGTCTCCTTGCACAATCTCGTCAGTAACCCTTTTCCTATTGCATCTTGTACCACCACTGCATTCTCTCTCCTCTCCTCGCATCTTTTCCCGTCTTCCCTAATTCGCGCATTATCTCGGTGTCTATCCTAGTATACCTCGTCGGTCACGATTCTTGTTCCTCTTCGCTTTCGATAGAGCTGCAGGCAGATGCAGTCCTAGCGAAGCACTGGATTCGAATCTCCCGGCACACTCGTCATCCATGTACCATCATGTTCACTCTTGCCACCTTCTCCGATTCAAAGCTTCGAGGCGATCTTGTGTCTCGAGCAGTAATGGGCCTTTTCGAACGGTCTCGCTCTGGTCTCGATCGCCTCCGGACGCTGAGCATTGGGAGGTCGCAACTCATACGCTTCAGATCTGTCATATCACCCGGTTCTCTCCTGAAATACTATACGCTCTTACTTTTTGTCTTTTGCGTCTGTGTACAGTGTGTGTCCACATGAGGATAAGAGATGGATGCAATATGTACTGTACAGTACAGCTTGCTGAATTGCGCGAGGAGGGTGTCTATCACTTGTGACTATCATGAGTCGATGAAGACGACGTATCGATCGCGGCAAGCAAATCTTTGGCCTTGGGTCTTGTCGAAGCAGACAGCCTTACTGCTCTCAGTATTACCTCTGTCACCACCTTTTCCGCCTCGGCTTCCTTTGCATTCGCTTGCAGTTCGTTGAAGAGCGGTAGAGCCTCTAGCAGTCCCTTTCCTTGAGTCTTTGCGAAGGGTAAGCGATGCAGTGGTGGTTGAAAATATTGTGCCTCTGGCCATTCTGGGATACTGTCCGGTAGGCCGAGGAGGGAGAAGATGCTAGCAGCTAGACCGATATCGCCTCTGTCGGCTTCGAAGAGTGGTTTTCGGATGTAACCAGAAGCAGTGCGTGGGGCTGGTGGGGTGGGAGGAGGCGATTCCTCCCAGTAGAGCGGGCTGTTGCTGCCATCTGACGCCGGTGCGGGCAGTGAGGTGCCGGATTCAAACGCCTTTTGCCAGTCGGTCTTCTCGTCTGGCAGGTCCAAACTCGGCATTCCCCCCTCGTACTGTGGGTCCGAAGGAGGAGGAGCGAGGGCAGTGAGCGGGGTGAAGAAGTGCGCCAAAGTCACTCCAGCTGCCCAGACGTCTACCGCCATCGCATCGTATCCTTTCACCGGACTAAGGAGGAGTTCAGGAGCGCGAAAAACGCCAGTGCCGACTTGACACACCATCCTACCCCCACTCCACTCTTCGCCCCCCCCTGCTGGCGCTATCCTTTCACTTTTGCTTCCCTCTTCTGCAGCATCCCCGAGAGGAGTGGAGAGCGGGGTGGTCGTGTAGGCAGTGCCAAGATCGATCAACTTCAACCTCCCTGAATGCGAAAACAAAACATTGCTCGGCTTGACATCCCTATGCGCCACGTTATGTTCATGCAACCACCCCAACCCGCTCAACAGCTGCTTTGCTACACTCGCGACAAAGTCGCCAAAAGAATGCTTCCAAAGGTGCGACACCGATCGCCCTGGCCGAATCGTCTCCCCGAACCCATCATTCAAGGACATCAAAGGATACAGGGAAGGTTCTTCCAGCACCTCGTCGAGCGTCGCAGCGTACAACGGCATCACTAGGTCGACCACCGCACCGAATGGGTCAGAAGTATCATGAATTGCCGCTAGGAGGCGCACGAGGTTGCGGTGCGAGGGGAGGAGGTCGAGGAGGGCAATCTCACGGGAGATATCGTGTGGTTTGGGCTGCTCGTCCGCCTGGACCCGCTTCACACACACCCATCCAGGCAGACCGTCGCAGTCCGTCGCTGCTTTTTGAATCGCATCGAATTCGGGCCGAGACTTTGAAGAGGAGGAGGAGGAGGAGGCGTCGTACGGCCAAGAAGCAGAGGAGAAGAGCGGGAGGCGGTAGACGCAGCTAGAGAGGCCATCGCTGTGCGGGATGAGTCGGTTGCGGCAGGTGAAGGTGGTGAGATCGATAGAAGGAGGCGAAGAACGCGAGAAGGTGCCACCGACGAGCTTGCGACTGGACGAGCTACGAATGGGCGAGGAAGATGCAGCTGCAGCTAGGGCCACGTCGAACGAGTCGAGGAGTGGCATGATGAGATGATCCTTCGCCTCCGTGGCCAGTCTTCGTTCGTGCTGTGAGAGACGCCGAAGCTTGAGTGCCTGCCCTAGCTGCTCGATTGCGGAGATGGTCTGCTTGTGTCGTCGCCGCAACGAGAAGAAGGGTTGAAGAGCAACACCTCGTAACCTCCACACTCGTCGAGACCAACACCCAGCTCTTGCTCTCGGCGAATTAATGGCTTTTTGGCGACCTTTTTTGGTGCCATCTTTTTTACACTGCTTTTTCTTTGGATTTATTCTTCGCGATTAAAAAAAAAAATGGTGGACCCCGCAAAAAGCCTAAAATGCCGGAATGACGCGATAAGGTTGACTGATTAGAAATGGCCGTCGCAGCAAACAAACGAGTCACCTTCCACCTTCCACCTTCCACCTTCCACCTTCCACTTTCCACCTTCCACCTTCCACCTTTCACCTTTCACCTCCCTCACCAGCTCGCCATCTTCCATCATTCTCGCACATCATCTTACATATCAGTCCACGGTCACAAAGTCAGGAGCCTGGCAGTGGAATTGCACAAAAGAGTCGCTAGTGCAAGCTCCACTAAACCACCCCTTCATCGACCGAGGGCCACCATGTGCAGGCTTCTAGGTAAGTAGTCACATCAACGACATCGTGTATCTCCAGAGCAACCGTAGCTGACATCTTCTCTCTGTTGCTGCAAACGTTTGCTTCGGATCTCTTGTCATGCCATGTCTAGTGTTTAAGGGCGCAGACCCAATTCAGCTTTGCCATCTGGTTACCCGTCCAGCACATTCGATCATCAATCAGGCTTTCGACTCTCGATTACGTCTCGATGCCACGCGCGCTGTCAACGGCGATGGCTTCGGTGTAGGATGGTACGACTCGACGCCTGATCTCGAGCTAGGCAATGCTCCTTGCATCTTTACCTCGGTCACTCCGGCATGGAACAATCAGAACCTGCAACGCATTGCGGAAAAGATCAAGTCACCTCTCGTCTTTGCACACGTCCGAGCCTCCACCGCTGGCGCCCTCTCCGAGACCAACTGTCACCCCTGGCGATATGGTCGTCTCATGTGGATGCACAACGGTCAAATATCCGACTTCTCCAAGATCAAACGCAAAGTTCTCGCTTCTCTACCCGAACCGCTCTTTCTCTTCCCACAAGGACACACCGACTCCGAGTTCGCTTTCGCCGTCTTCCTCTCGCACCTCTCCAACCCGCTCTCCACCTCGCCCTTCTCCTATAAAGAACTTAAATCCGCGATGCTTGCCACCATCAACGATTTCAACACGTGGTCTCGCGAAGCGGGGATCTCCGAACCCTCTCTGATGAACTTCTGCGTCACTGATGGCCAATCCATCATCTGCACTCGCTACGTCTCTTCGAAACAAGACCAAGCGGCCTCCCTCTACTTTTCTTCCGGCACTAGCTTCTACGAACACTCACCGGGGACGTATAGGATGGTCAAGACGGATAAGAGGGAGAAGATCATTGTGGTGGCGAGTGAACCGTTGACGTTTGAGAAGGCGGATTGGATGGAAATTCCGACGAATACGTTGGTTTGTATCACGCCGAAAATGAATGTGTTGCAGGAGCCCATTGTGGACGAGTATCATTTGGGCAGGGAGGATGGAGGGGTGAGAAGTCCGACGTTTGCGATAAAGACGGGCTATCCACCAAGTATGTCCGGTGCAACAGCGGCGGGTGCGGGGGGAGAAGAGTTGGGTATGTCGATGGCGAGCTTGAGGTCGGCATCAAGAGGGACCACAGCTGTTCGCTGAAAGAGTCTTCAAAGACGACGTTGTACAATTAGCATTCACTACATTCATTATACCCTTGGCATTCGCAATGCATACTACACCACTACTATATCATGCCCTGCGCCTGACTTTGGTGAGCTCAATTTCGATGCTGTGCCTTGTGCTGAGACCAACACTCGCAACTCGCACAGCCGCTTCGGAAATTGGGATTTTGTGTTGGGCGCGGATGAGCCAATTTTGACACGGAAACGCTCAGACCCTGAATTCGGCAACGCCGCCAACTTCGAACAGCGACTCAGCTTGCACGACACAACCCAACACTTGTTATCAACCTCTCACCACCAACCTCGTCGTACGCTGTCAACGCTTCAGACCTGGACAATGGCGTCATCCATGCAGCGTACACCCAGCGACTCGCTTGACCCCAACTCTGCAAACTCTTCTCGAGCTAGGAGCCCATCGCACGACGGCACAGCGACTTCTTCAGATTCCACCTCGCCTCGCTTTCCCATTACGAGACTTGAGGCGACCGATAGGGCAGAATGGCAAAGCAAGACCATCGGACGTAGCTTTGCCGCGAGCAGGTCGAATGACAAGCCCGCATCTATCGAACAACCGAACACAGGCCACGAATCACCAGCATCTTCTGCGCCCTCTACCCCTACCACATCGTTGCCAAACTCACGCACATATCACAGTCTCAATTATGCTCCTCGTCAGCGCAACTCGTTGCGGCCAAGTGCTGCTGCTGTCTTTCAATCGCACTCATCGCAGTTCAACCACGGTCAACAAAACGCAGGTCTGTCTCCCGGTCTAGCTTCCCCAGCCCAACTCTCACCTAATGCACCTTCGGCAGCAAGAGTGCCTTCCCATGCCTCACCGCGGACGAGCACAACCTATCTGAGCTCTTCGCCTTCCTACCCTACTATCTCACTGCCGGACAG
This sequence comes from Pseudozyma thailandica, assembly GCA_023212835.1. Classification (NCBI taxonomy): domain Eukaryota; kingdom Fungi; phylum Basidiomycota; class Ustilaginomycetes; order Ustilaginales; family Ustilaginaceae; genus Pseudozyma; species Pseudozyma thailandica. Next base: position 330,112 of record JALCCH010000005.1, read on the forward strand.
CGTGCCTCCAAGGGAGAGCTCAAGAGCCCGAGCCTCAGGCTCGACTGAGGCAGACACAGCTCGAGCTGCCATGGCACGGATCCAACTTCAACAGATGCAGGACGAAGCTCGCCGACTTGGCTTGAACGAAAAAAGCGCAGGCTGGCTCATATTGGAGGCGTTACAGGCCGCTACAGAGGGTGAGTGGGCTGCCGTCGCTGACGTACTTGCCAACGGTGATGCAACCCTTCTCCTTCCTCACGACCCACCATCGGTCTTCAGCTCAGCATCCCAGCTTAGCGCATCCTTTGCCTACGATCACACCATCTTCAATGCTTCTTCCGCATCTGCAGCCAAGCCTACACCCGCCATCTTGGCCTCTCAGTCTCAAATTAAGGACAGCACCGACGCTCTGCCGATCTTGACTCTGTCTGGTCTGCGTGGCAACTTGAGCCGAGCTCCTGCAACCGCCACAGACGAGGATATCCAAGAATCTGAGCGATTCGAGCTCACTCTGCAGAGCTTTGTCGTCAGAACATCCCAAGGCTCCGTCTTGAGTCTCAAAGATGCTAGCTCGAGGCAGGAGACTTTGGAAGCTCTGGCACCGCTGCCGATTGTGGCTGCAAGTGACAGCCCTCGATGCAGATATCCGACTTTTTCTCTTCTCGCTTCGAACGCACAGTTTCCCTTGCCGCCACCACTCAATGCGCGTGCTTCATCCAACGAGGAGCAAACCCGTACAAGACAGCGGACCCGATCCAACTCCAAGTTGAATGCGGCTCAGAACAGGGCTTCGGCGTCATTTGCAAGCATCTTTGGAGGCAGTGGGAGGGAGCGAAGACGTCTGGCATCGGTGGAGACATCAGGATCCGAGATGGTCGACGCACAGAGGCTTTCTGTCAACGCTGCGTATCGCGACGGCCGAGCCGAACAGCCGACGAGTGTGTCTCCAGGCGCCTCTGACACGGATGTGGAAACCCAACAAGCGACGAGTCTTGGTCTGGACGTTGGCGAAAGCATCAAGGACGAGCCGAACGACAGTCAGGCAGAGAACCACGACACAAGCAGCGCCGCCAGCGGTGACCGATCCAGAAGGACCATCTCGGTTTGGGTTGTCGACCATCTCGTTCGTCGCTCTGCTGTCATGCGAACCATAAGGAAAACGCTCGATGCGCGGATCAAGACTCGGCTCGCCGCTTTCAGCATCGATGACTCGGTAGCAGAGGTAGTGGCGAGCTTCGCTGCTACGTATTTACCGCCTGTGCCGTCCCTAAGTGATGCTGCATCGACCAAAATAGGGAACTCAAGCAAGGTGCAAACTACCAGCAATGAACGATCTCGTGCTAGCTCTCCAATCAACATTGCCAATCCTCCCTATCTCGCCGATTCGGACGACATGTCGGAGAACTTCCAAGACTTTTTCAACAGTATTCGAGACCAGCTGTACAAGACGGACTCGTCGATCGATCAGCACGTGCAAGAGGATCAGGCTATATCGAATTCTACTTCGCTCACCTCCCAGCGCGATCAACACGACCGTATCGAACAGCAGCTCGAAGCTGTTGAGAGTGTTCTGTGCGAGGAGGTGTATGACCGCATTTTCTGCCCCATCACTTCTCGCGATGGCTATCACGATGATGCACTGGCTTCTCGCATCGCAGCCTTGAATGTACTGGGTCTCTCATTGCGCCATCTGGGACTTGATGTGCCCTCGGAGCGCGTAGAGGGAGATAGCGACGAGGCAAAGCAGAGCAATACGATGCTCGATGGCCTGGACCGCATCGTCAAGGAGTGCGGTGCTGAGTTGCAACGTCTCGAAAGTGCTTCTTGCCGCTCACCGCAGGCCAAGCTGGCTGTTCTGGTGCGCGCTCACAAGATTGCTGTCGATGGCGTGGCAGACCTACCTAGCATCAAAATGCGCGATGAGGACAGCGAGGAGTCGAAGGAGGCCACACCGACTTCCAACAAGAAAGCAGGCGGCTCGACCAGTGCAGATCTCATTCTGCCTATCCTCATCTACAGCATCGTTTCGTCCAATCCGTCACGTCTGGCGAGCAACTTGCTTTACATCCAGCGCTTCCGTGCCGAGAGCTTGGTACAGGGTGAGACGTCTTACTGTCTCGTCAACGTACAGGCCGCGGTGGCTTTCCTTGAGAATGTGGATGTCAAGGATCTGGGTCTGGATTCAAGCCAGATTGGTGCACACCTAAAGGCGACCCTCGGTGACGTCGAGCAAATTCCTCGCAGGCCAAGCGTCGGATCCAGGTCGAACTCTCTCGAGACCCACGGCGCAGGCAATGAGCCGTCGCCAGCAGCACTGGCCATGCCCGCACGTATTCGTGGAAGGCTAACGCAAGAGATCGGAGATTTGGCCGGCGCTAGTAACAAGGTGATTACAGGAGTCATGGGATCTAGCATGTCGGCTTTCAGCAGGATGATGGGCGCGGCAGCTAATACGCCCTACCCCGGCAACACTACCGAAGGAGGCGAGCATGGTGCCACCAGTCGACCTTTGGATGTTCGTCGACGAGCCAAGAGCTCTGCCTCTACACACAGTGCGACTAATCTGCAGCCGCCTTACATTGATGCAGCCAATCCTTCCGGCGCATCAAGATCACTCCGATCGCGAGGCTCGAACAGCACCCTAGCGACCGACTATTCGCAGGCAGAAGAACAGTACAAGGAGAAAGATATCCCGCAAACATCCACTGCAGAGTCGGGAATGGGTGGCAAACCTAGTCTCGGTGATCGACTCGCATCGTTGTCCATGCTCGGACGTCTCAGTGGATCGAATCTGTCTTCTTCTCCGTCGTCCTCGCTCGGCATGGGCTATCCCGCAAGCTCGAATGCGGGTGAAGATGCTTCACCCGCTGCATCAGCTCAGGCGATGGCTTCGCCTCGTGCTGTCTCTCGAGAATTGCCGGGCCCTCCACCGCCCTCAAAGCTCTCGTCGACTCGTCCAGCAGCTCAAAGCACCGCATCTTATCTTGCTGCACAGTTGAACCGCATCAGCTTGCCACGCACGACGTCGACCTCCTCAGTTGCAGCTGCGGATAAACCGCTTCCTGCATCTTTGCAATCGCCCTATCCGGCCTTGTCGCGACCTCCTACCGCCGACCGACCACTCCATGTCGTTCTGGCATCCAGTGGCTCCGTCGCTTCAGTCAAGATCCCGTTGATTGTTGAGGAGTTGCTCACCTATCCGAACGTGAGGGTGCAGGTGATTGCCACGGACAACTCGTTGCATTTCTACGATCGGAAGGCAATCTCCAGCCTCAACGCCCAATACACTGATTCTACATCGACGGAAGAATACACGGTCAAATCGCTGGCAGCTGAGAATCTGTCTGCGTCGCGCTGCGTCCCTCTTCCCACCACGCATCCTGTGCCTCGTGCGCATGTTTGGACGAACGCCGACGAATGGAGCTCGTTTGAGCGTGTTGGCGATGCGATCCTTCACATTGAGCTGCGGCGATGGGCGGATATTGTGCTGGTTGCGCCGTGTTCGGCCAACACGCTGGCCAAGTTGAATGCGGGCATGTGTGATGATCTCTTGACGTCGTTTATGCGGGCGCTGGGAAGCGAGACGCCGACGGTGGTGTATCCGGCGATGAATACGTTGATGTACCTTCATCCGCTTACGCAGAGGCATTTGGAGTTTGTAAAAAGAGGGTTGGGGTACGAGGTGCATGGACCGGTGGAGAAAAAGTTGGCTTGCGGAGATACCGGGGTGGGCGCCATGGTCGAGTGGACAGATATTGTGCGGGGTGTCAAGGAGAGGTTTGGGCTGGTCAAAGGGCCAGGGCCAGAGTGAGTGTGCAAACGTGATGGCTAAGCATGGATGGATGCGTCGTGTCGTGTAAGCATCGGTGCAACCAACGTTTTGACGGGGGAGATCCCACGATTGTGTTTCGGTTTGCGCGGCTGAGCATGAAGAGCATTCATGATTGACTACTTGTGTGCGCGCAAAGCGGGCAGAGTGGCGCCTGTCGATACTGATCGACTTTTTGGTTGGCAGCTCAACAAAACGCCCACTTAACTTTAGCCTGTGCTCCCACATCCGAGAAGCTACTACTACCGCTTGCTCTCACGTATAGCACGCTTCTGGCTTCTGAACACGCTGCCGACTGGAAATAAGGTTGATCCAGTACTGTATTATCTCTAAAGGGAAGAAAGAAATGTGAAAGTCTATGCTCGAAATCAATTGTTGTGGTGGTTATAGTCGATCTAGTGATGTCTTTTGGCTCCTCTGCCGCCCCTCCCACCACCCCTCCCACCACCTCCTCTTCCACCCGCATTCCTTCCTCCTCCTCCTCCTCCTCCTCTTCCGCCTCCTCCACTACCGCCATGGTTCGAGTAATGCTTCTTCCACATCTGCTGCTCCAACATCGGTCGACTCGGATAATCCCTAAACTCCACCCCACCCGTCTGCGTCCACGGATGATGCCTAAACTCCTCCTTCACCTCCTTCAACTCTGGAATCCAGGTAGCCACATACTCTCCCCTTGCATCATAATCCTTCCCCTGCTTGATCGGGTTAAACTGTCTCGAGCTCCTTGGATCATTCCCCACCCCAGCAACATACTGCCAATTACCCCAGTTCGAGTTGGCATCAAAATCCACCAACCAACTCTCGAAAAACTCGGCTCCCTGTCTCCAATTCCATCCCAAATCCTTTGTCAGGAACGACGCCACATTCTGCCTACCCCGGTTCGACATAAAGCCCGTCTGCACGAGTTCGACCATATTCGCATCGATCATGGGCACACCCGTCTTGCCCGTCGCCCAACGAACAAACGGATCCTTCCTATCGCCCAAATCCTGCGTCGATTTCCACTCGTACGCCTTCGACATGGCCTGTTTGGGCGAAATCACCTCCTCAATCCCACCCAGCGTAAACAGGTGACTGCCAAACTTCCAGCCGACAAAGTAGAAATAATCCCTCCAGAGGAGCTCAAACAGGATCCAGTAGCCGCCGCCCTTGTCGCTGTTGGTTTTCTCGTCGAGTTGCGTCGCCTTCTGTGCAACAAGGCGCGGCGAGAGGAGCCCGTGTGCGAGCGCCGCCGCAAACTTGGTACTGTAGTCGGCTCCTAGCATTTCATTCCGTGTTTCCTTGTAGTGCTTCGCTGGCCCGGAAAAGTAGTGATCCAAACGTTTGAGGGCTTCGCTCTCTCCGCCACGATAAGGAAAGGCCGAGTGTGGGACGTTGCACTCGCCTGCCGAGCCCATGACTTTGTCAAGCAGCTCTTCATGACCCAGCACCTTCTCCTCGAGCAACGGCTGGAGCAAACACTTCTCCACTGTCTCCTTGCTATCCAAACCCTGCTCCTTCTTGTCGGAAAGCGAAAACACTCCCGCAGCGTCCGCAACCTGCACCTCCACGAACGGCTTGAGCTTCTCGGGCGCAGGCACGGGTTGACGAAACATATCCGGACCCTCGACCTGCTTCCTAAAGTGGGTAAACACGTCCGGGAGCTGCTTGACGGGGAACCCCAGATCGCGCGAATGGATGAGCGACTTGCCCTCAAACATCCTGAACGGACACTGCATTTCGGCCAGAAGCGAAGAAAGTCGATTCTGCACGTTGACCTCTTCGGTATTGATCTCGCGCGAAACATAGACGCCTTCCACCGTATCGCCCTTGTCACGAATCGACTCGATGATCGACGGAAGCACCGCTTCCGGCGTACCCGCAAACATGGCTAGATCCGATCCAACACTTCGCAGTCGATCGCGAAGATCAAACACACTTTCGTTGATAAACCTGTATCCCACAACAAAAACAGAGCTCCCGACGTTAGCCCCCATTTTCCAACTCTGCAGCAAGGCCGGGCCCAGGCGGCGAGGCCCAAAAGTGGAGACTTACTTTGTTCGATGAATTCCGCTTCGCCAGATCTTGAGCTCTCTTGTCTTTGCCAACTGGCTCTGACCCTTTCCCCCGCCCTGTTTGCCCGCCTTTTCGAGGCCGGGGAAGCCGCCCACTTCAACGTGACGCTGATCCCACACGTAGACGGGCAGGACGTGCGTGACGGGCTGCTTGAATTGCGCGCTGGAAGGCGTGGGGTCGGAGCAGAGGTGCAGGATCGGGTGGTCGTGAAGACGAAGATCGTTGCGCAGAAGCGTGATCAGGATGTTGCGCGTCATCTTGTGAAGCCGACGAGATGAGATGGTGGTGCGAAGCTGAGCTAGTGTGTGTAGAGGACGAGAAATAGAACCCAAAAGGAAAACGAGTGAAACAACGAACGATGCAGAGGTGACGGTAGAGAGTATGTATACAAGTCGGTGATGAGGATGTTGGTGAGAAGGAATGAAGGGAGGACGTGGATCAAGACCCAGATAAAGTCAACGGGAAACAAGGATGACCAAGCCAAGGGAAGGAGATCTGACGTCTGTCCAGAACGAGCAACGATGAGGTAGGTGGAGGTGTTGAGAGCTAGAGCTAGAGCTCGGTGCTGAGGTATGAGGTATGAGGTAGTGTTGAGTGTCGAGGACCCTTGAATGGCGATCTTGTGCAGCTGCGCAGGCAAAGCGGAACAAGCTTGACTGGCTGGCTGACAGTGGAGGACAAGAGTAGAATCGAGTCGAGTCGAGTCGATGACGGTGTGACAGGGTCCAAATGTGCTAAGGCGTACGCTGACTCCGCCCAATAATCAAGTGGTTGGCTATCTACTGTCTCTCACTCATAGTATCATCACAACAAATGGCAGCTTGCTATCGCTTGACTAGGAAGAGCGCCAATTCGGCTGACAGTACAGTATCAACAGAAACGGGAGATACAGTTGCAGACTTTCTAAGGTACAGTATGTGCCCGTCAGCTTAAGTGATGCTGCATGGCCAAAATTGAAAGCTGTCATACGCAAACCAACACCTCGGTTGGGTCATGCAAAAGTGTGGATATACTCCTTCTTGTTCAGCCGCAAAATGAGGTAATGTCGCAGCCAATCCAATCGAGATCAGGGTTTGTCAGTCTGGCAACTCTAACATTGGTTAGTCACAACAATCTCGGCCGGCTTGCATCGATGTTGGCAGGGTCCCCGATTTGTTGCCAGACGCGATTACGAAGCCGAAAAAGGGTTGATGAATGTTAACTCGAATCTTTACTTGGTGGTAAATGATGGCAACATCGCGAATTTTCAAGAAGCTTTTCGGCGGAAGCGAGAAGAACAATTTTCACAGAGTTTTACAGTGTAGTAGTGACAGTACAGTACAGTACAGTACTTGGCAGCCCAAAGCACAGAGCAACGCGTATCTGTTGGCCACCAATTCCAAAAAAAATGAAAAGAGAAAGATTTCTTCTCAAGTTACAAGTGTCTCTGTCTCTGCCTGTGTGCGCATTCAACATACACAACTGTTCGAGATCATCATCGATTCAGCACAGTGACCAAGCACAAACTCAGCTCCAACACTCGCCACTACTGGACTATTCTTTTGTTCAATACCACCACCACCATCACCATCATCATCATCATTTCCTCCTTCGATCGAGAATATACCCTCCTCTCGTATCACCTTTCCTTTCCGCGTCATCATCTTTTCCCGCAGTTTCGTCTTACTCAGCTGTGCTCATCCTAGCTGAAATTCTTACCGCTACACCACTTCCGCACCACTTCACATCTTTCGCAAACAAATCATGTCGTCCGTTGTCGGTATCGACGTGGGTAACGCCTCGTCCAAGATTGGTGTTGCCCGTGCTCGTGGTGTCGATGTCATCGCCAACGAGGTTTCCAACCGTGCCACCCCTTCCCTCGTCTCTTTTGGTCAGAAGGCGAGAGCTCTCGGTGAGGCCGCTGCCACCGCTCAGACTTCCAACTTCAAAAACACCATCGGCTCCCTCAAGCGTCTCGTAGGTCGTACTTTCCAGGATCCCGAGGTACAGAAGGTCGAGAAGAACTTCATCAATGCCGAGCTTGTCGACGCCAAGGGTGAGGTCGGTGTCAAGGTCCGTCTTGCGGGTGAGGAGCAGGTTTTCTCCGCTACTCAGCTCCTTGCCATGTACCTCGGCAAGCTCCGTGACACTACCTCCAAGGAGCTCGGTGGTGCCGGTGTCAGCGACGTCGTCCTCTCCACCCCTCTCTGGTTCACCGACGCTCAGCGACGTGCTCTTCTCGACGCTGCCGAGATTGCCGGTCTCAACCCCCTCCGTCTCCTCAACGACACCACCGCTACCGCTCTCGGCTACGGTATCACCAAGACCGATCTCCCCGAGGCTGACGCTCCCCGTAACGTCGTCTTCTGCGACATTGGCCACTCGTCCTACCAGGTTGCCGTCGTCTCCTTCTCCAAGGGTCAGCTTACCGTTCTCGGCACTGCCGCTGACCGCAACTTTGGTGGTCGTGACTTTGACCGTGCTCTCCTCCTCCACTTTGCCAACGAGTTCAAGGGCAAGTACAAGATCGATGTCCTCTCCAGCCCCAAGGCTACCTTCCGTCTTGCTGCCGGTTGCGAGCGCTTGAAGAAGGTCCTTTCCGCCAACGCTCTTGCTCCCCTCAACGTCGAGAACCTCATGGAGGACATTGACGCCAGCTCCCAGCTCAAGCGTGAGGAGTTTGAGGCTCTCATCGCCCCCCTCCTCGAGCGTGTCTCTGTTCCCCTTGAGGCTGCTCTTGCCCAGTCTGGCTTGACCAAAGACCAGATTCACTCTGTCGAGATGGTTGGTGGCTCTTCCCGTGTCCCCGCCCTCAAGGAGCGCATCTCCGACTTCTTCGGCAAGCCCCTTTCCTTCACCTCGAACCAGGACGAGGCCGTCGCTCGTGGATGCACTCTTGCTTGCGCCGTTCTCTCGCCCGTCTTCAAGGTCCGTGACTTTAGCATTCACGATGCCACTCCTTACTCGATCAAGGTCACCTGGGACAAGGCCGCCGATGTTCCCGACGAGGACACCGAGCTCGTTGTCTTCCAGCCCAACAACCCTATCCCTTCCACCAAGATCCTCACTTTCTACCGCAAGGAGAACTTCGACCTCGAGGCTCACTACGCCAACCCCGAGCAGATCCCCGAGGGCATCAACCCTTGGATTGGCAAGTTCTCCATCAAGGGTGTTACCCCCAACGCTGAGGGTGACCACTCGATCGTCAAGGTCAAGGCTCGTCTCAATCTGCACGGTGTTCTCAACTTTGAGTCCGCCTACACTGTCGAGGAGATCGAGAAGGAGGAGGAGGTCCCCGTCACCGACCCCGCCGCTATGGAGACTGACGGCGACAAGGAGGCCGCTCCCAAGACCGAGATCCGCAAGGTCAAGAAGCTTCAGCGCAAGGCTGACCTTTCGATCGTCTCTGGCTTCACCGGTGGCAAGGACGCCGCGCTTGTTGCTCAGATGAAGGAGACCGAGGGTCAGCTTTACTCGAACGACAAGCTCGTCATCGACACTGAGGACCGCAAGAACGCTCTCGAGGAGATGATCTACGACCAGCGATCCAAGCTCGACGACCGATACAAGCTGTTTGTCACTGCCGAGGAGAAGGAGAAGTACCTTGCCGCTCTCAACGCTCAGGAGGAGTGGCTCTACTCGGATGAGGGTGAGGATGCCACCAAGTCGGCCTACGTTGAGCGCATCGAGTCGCTGCAGAAGATTGGAGGTCCGATCCAGTTCCGATACCAGGAGTTCCAGGAGCGACCCAAGGCGGCGTCGGTGCTCCGCGAGGCTATCAACAAGTACATGGAGATGGCTCAGGGTGGGGATGCTCAGTACGAGCACATTGGCGAGGAGGACAAGCAGAAGGTGATTGAAAAGTGCGCCACGGTTGCAAAGTGGTTGGATGACGGATTGTACAAGCAGTCCGAGTTGCCCAAGAACGCGGATCCCAAGATTGTGAGCGCCGACATGCTCAAGAAGAAGGATGAGGTGATTTACGCGTGCCACCCAATGTATGTATTGACCCGATCGACCAGGACTAGACGGACGGATTCGCCAGCCACGCCGACTACTACCGCCGCCACCGCGAGCACGAGCATAGATACGACGACGACGACGGCAAGTGCTGGTGGGGCAAGCAGCAAGGAGAGTAGTTGGGGTGCTTTGCGTACTCCGGATAGCTCGATGATTTCTGCTGCTGCTGCTGCCGCTGCTGCCGAGGCACTTGTCGGCGAGATGGCGAGTGATGGAAGTGCCGAGTTGTCGGATTCGGATGTGGAGGGCAGTTTGGCGGACGACATTGTGGCGCTAGAGAGGGAGGAGGAAGCCAAAGTCAAAGCAGCAGTAGTAGAGGGATGCAACGAGTCGGCCATGCCGCGGCCTCGAATCAGGCAGCGCTCGGAAACGCCCTCGTCTTCTACTACTATTACTACTACTGCGGCTGCGGCTGCGGCTGGTGTTGCGTCTTCCCCGCTCGCTACTGGCGGTAATGGCAGACCACATCGTCAACGTCAACGTCAACGTCAACGGCTACACAGTCGCGATCCATCTCCCACTTGACTAACGCAACATATTTAAACTGACATTTCAACCTCTTTTGCTTTATTTGATACAGCATGACCAAGCCCAAGCCTCGCGTCGAGCCTGCGCCGGCCAAGGAAGAGCAGCCGCAGCAGCCCAAGAAGGACCAGCAGCAGGAGGAGAAGGCTGACAAGGCTGACGGTCCGGGCGAGATGGACGTCGACTAAAATCAATCAGTCAATCAGTCAAGTGATCGATCGAGAGTGGCGGAGCGAGCTTTCAGGCAAGAGCGTGCCCTCTGCTCAGAAGAATGATTCGTTTTGTAGATTCCGTCCCCCCTCTCTCTCTTTTTCTCTGTGAATGTCTTGGAAAGCCAAAGATGGTCTTCTCGTTCTCTCTTTCTCTTTGTGTGTGTGTGTGTGTAAGTGTGTGGGTGTTTTGGAAGGCAGACAAAAATAGGTTTCCCTCTCGTTCTGTTGATGATCATAGATAGATAGATGGTGTGGTCAAGACTGGACTGGTTGGTGTGGTGTGGGAGTCTGAGCCAAGAGCGGAAGAGCGGAATGGAGCGGAATGGAGCGGGCTACTGTAGCTCGCGGCTCAGCTCGCCTTGACCCCGCTGCTGCGCAATCAATCGATTGGTCGGTCGGTCGATTGGCAAGGTGGGGAGCAGCCACGCAGCTACGCGAGATCATCACATCATGGGTATACCCCACTAAATTGTACTGTAACTGTAAGTTACCTTTGTCAACTGTCAGGTGTCAGGTGTCACGTCGGGCCTTCCCCCTTGCCGTTGTCCTTGCCGTGCGGGTGGAGAGCAACATCAGCTTTTCCCCCCTCACCCTTAGTGAGACAGTCCAAACACACACACCCACACACACGGATGAATGAGTCAAAATCAGCCCCAACCGCAGCCGCAGCCGCAGCCGGTGCTCATTCTCAACCCTGTGCACGGCAGCAGAGCCACTGCAAAGCAGCCTAGCTCCAGCGCGTGGCTTCGAAGTGGGATCATATCCACCCCCCCAAGAAAAAAGAAGGGGGGGGGGCTTTGGATTGCCAAAAGAGTTGATTCCTAAAAACTCGGATATCTCCTTTCAATCTCCTCATGCATCCATCTCCTACCCTGGTTGAATTCGGCTGCGATCTGTGCGCCTCGCTTTGCGCCTTTGGACTGGGCTACGTACTTGTAGATGACTAGACCGTCGAGGCCCACCGGTCCTCTTGCGTGTGTCTTACCGGTACTGATCCCAACTTCGGTGCCGAGGCCGAAACGGAAGCCGTCGGCAAAGCGCGTCGAGAGGTTGACAAACACGTTTGCGCTGTTGATGCTCTTTACAAACTTTTCCGCTGCCACATTGGGCGACTGCGCCGAGGTAAGGAGCAGATCCGTATGGCCCGACGAGTGCGTCGTGATGTGCGAAATCGCATCCTCCAGAGACGGCGTGGTTCGAATCGCAAGAATCGTGTCCAAAAACTCGGTGTGAAAGTCGGATGGAGTGGCAGCTTGCACCTTCTCCCGAAGCGTCGCGGGCAGCGCAGAAAGACTGTCTTGATCACACCGCAACTCGATACCCTTGTTGAGCAAATGTTGCGCCAGATCCGGCCAAAACGACGCATCCTCGACCAACTTGCGGTTCACCAAGAGTGTCTCCAACGCATTGCACGCCGCCGGATAATCCGTTTTCGCATCCACCACCACTCCCTTGACCATCTCCAACTCTGCATCCTCATGAACATACCCAATACACAATCCATCCGCATGCCCCATCACCGGCATCCTCGCCTCCCTCTGGATCGCCTTGACCAACTCATTGCTCCCCCTCGGAATCACAAGATCGATATACTCATCCAGATGCAGCAGCGATTGGATATCCTCCCTCGTTTCCACCGTTTGGATCAACCCTTCCGGCAAACCGGCTTCCTTTAGCGCACCAGAGATGATCTGCGACAGCACGGCTGCCGTGTGTTTCGACTCCTTCCCGCCTTTGAGAATCGCTGCATTGCCCGACTTGATGGCGAGCGACGCAATGTTGACCACCACCTCGGGGCGCGCTTCAAAGATGCACAGCAGCACGCCAATCGGGCACGTGATGCGGTACAGGTCGATGGCGCCCTGGGTTTGTGTCTCTTCGGCTAGTCGCTTTGCCCACTGCACGTGGTCCAATGGACTCGGAAGCGAGGCTACGTCGCTCACTCCTTGGAGCAGGCTCTCCCATTTCCCCGCTTTGGAGAAGAGATCCAGTCGCGAAGCGAGGGCGGAAGAGAGTTTGCCATGCGCAACAAGAGCCGTGGCCGCTTCCATGTCGACTTTGTTCGCATCTTGGATTCGGGTGCGGTGCGTTTCGAGCGCGCTTCGGATGGAAAGGAGAGCGGAAGAGCGGATAGAGTCGGCGGAGGCCGAGGTGGAGAGGAGGTGAGAGGCGGATTCGAAGGCGGCTCGTGCGGCTTGCGCGACGGATTCGGCTGACATGGTTGCCATTCGTCTGTCTTCCTCTTCTAGCAAGGAAAGCGAGATAGAGAGAGGCAGAGGGGGAAGTAGGTGCGGTGTGGTGGAAGAAAGAAGAAGAGATGGGTGGGTGTGGGTGGGTGTGTGGGTTGATGCGGTGAGCTTTAATTCTCCGAGTCACTTGTTGGTGATTTTTGAGAGTCATGTTAGAGCGATGCAAGCATCAGCCCTGATTTACAAAAAAAGTGGGGATCACGTGAAGCAGAAGCCATACTGGAAGAAAGTTGGCTTTCCTCATCATCCACTTTTTCTCACCATCATCCCCTGATCATCACCACCTACCGGCACCAACCCTCGCGAACCTCCCTCCTTCTTTCAACCACAGAGTATCGGTCAGACACTATGCCACGTCTGTCACCATTCCGACCGCTGCTTCGGGGGGCCGCCACCTCTAGCACGTTCAAGACTCCTGTCACCACCACCGCGGCTACGCTTGGCTCTGCACCTTTAGCATCGAGCTCTCGAGTCCCTCTAACCCTGCCGATTTCCCACATCTCGTCGCCGCTTGTTCGAAGGACAGCACCATCGGCGTTTAGCTTGACACCCTCAACATCGCCCATCCTCTCGCTGCTGGCTTTGTCCTCCACAACGCCATGGTCGTCGACGACGATAGCAGCACAACAACAGGTGCGAAGCGTGACGTACGGCTCGGAATACCAACCTTCGCAAAGGATCCGAAAGCGAAGACACGGATTCCTGGCTCGCATCAAGACCAAAAACGGTCGCAAAACCATCATGAGAAGAAAGTTTAGAGGAAAGGCCAAACTCAGCCATTAATGCAATGTGCGCCCTTTACCCGGCGGCAGTCTTTGTAACGCACCCCCCCACATCCTAAATGTCATACCATTAGTTGCGCGCTTCCCCCAAGTTAGTCTGCCCAAGTCGGAGTGCCGCTCGCTTACCCAAAAAGGGTGATCAACAGAATTGTCCTACTTCGTCGTGAGAGGTGGGAAGGGTTGCAACCCCTAAGCGCCGAGAACAGAAGAACCTTTGTTGAGCCCTTGAAACTCTCTCATACCGAATCCGCCCTCTCGCTGATTGGCAAGACTCGGGACTGTTTTTAGCACATGCACTGACTAGCTATCCAGTTTCAAGAAGTGTATGCGAAATGCGGGATTACTTTACTCCAAAGCCATATATACATTCCCCCCCGCTCCTCTTCTTCCCTCTTCCTTCTTCCTTCTTCTTCTCCCCCCCTTTCCCTCCTTTGTAATCATACTTGCGTCCTGTACCTTACTTGAACTCCTCGGCCGCACCGGTCATGATCAACCCGACAATCAAACCAAACAAGCCCAAAATGCTCGAGAAAACCTCTACGATCAAAATCTTGACAAACAACTGCGGATCGGCTGCATCCGCAATCGCCGCATTACTCCCCGTAATCCCCACCGCCACACCACAGCACAAGTTGCACATCCCCACCGTCAACCCACCCCAAAACAGCACGTAACCCGTAAGATAGTTGGACGCAGAATAGAGCGAAGACGTTCCGTTTTCCAGATTGCCCGTGATCTTGGCCGAAAAAACAATCGCCATAATCACGCCGTAGATGGCTACCACTTCGCAGAAAATGATGCTGTAGATGGCGTCGAGAATGTGAGAAATCGTTGGGGGGAAGGAAGGAGAATCGTAGGTCGGGGTCGGGCGAGTTGTCGTGCAAAGAAGGCCGGAATGCATTGTCGAGCGTGCGCAAAGTGGTCGTATAGTCGACGATGGCATGTCGAATCAGAGTTCGACAGATTCCAAAGAAAGAAAGAAAGAAAGAAAGCATGAGCGATGCGTCCAACTCGGTGGGGGTGTGTTTGGTATGTTGCAGCTGTTCTGTACTTACGATACCAAGTTTTTGGTCGTGATCCTGGGCGCCCTTACGCCTGCGCCCAAGATACTAGCTCCCGTGATAAAAATCCCCCAACCTGCACCTACAACACTCAAACCTATGCAGAGACCGATTCCAACCATGGCCCATGCGTACGGCGAGGTGTCTTGTAGAAATGCGCCAATGTTGAACGACTCGCCGTTGCCTGTTTGTTACCGCCACACAACCGCGCAAAATCCCGGGGTTAGTATTTGGGCAAGATGCATGCAAAGGCCAAATCAGCAAGGCTTACCAGTGAGTAGCATGTATAGTCCCACGGCGGACAGCGTTGTCAGCGAGCTCCCTCCTGCGAGGTATAGTGTCGACACCATGATGAAACGTTGATGCCGTACCGAATCGATCCAGTGGGTTAGGGTGTGAAGAAGAAGAAGAACAAGGTTGTGTGTCGCTAGAGTGCGGGTAAGGATGTCGATAAGATGTCGAGAGGGTGGAGATGGATCGAGATTTGGAGATATGCGGTTGCGCAGGATGAGGTGATGATCAAAAGAGTGGATGAGAAGAGATGGTCGGTGCATGCATCGAATTCCACACTCTCTCTCTTTCT
This sequence comes from Pseudozyma thailandica, assembly GCA_023212835.1. Classification (NCBI taxonomy): domain Eukaryota; kingdom Fungi; phylum Basidiomycota; class Ustilaginomycetes; order Ustilaginales; family Ustilaginaceae; genus Pseudozyma; species Pseudozyma thailandica. Next base: position 345,389 of record JALCCH010000005.1, read on the forward strand.
CAGCAGCAGAAGCAGCTGCGCTCACTCAGTCATTTCCACAAAATGTGTGTGTGAGAGAGAGGGGCGTCGATGCGTGAGTCGCACGCGCCAAGCAGAAGCAGCAGTGTATGATGCTTGACCCACGCTTTCGAATTTCTCCACCCATGTTGACAGCCAAGACTCTAACAGATTTTTCCTTTTTCCCCCTCATCACGGTCCTCATCATCGGTTCTTGGTCTCGTTCCATGCCAGACGAATCAAGAGATCTTGCCGACCAAGCGATTGTATCGATATTGCAATTTGAGAAACTCTATTGAGATGGACAGCTCACCCCTGCTGTTCTGTTCCTTCGACATCCGCATAACTACTACTCTTATGTTTGGGCGTAAAACTCCACTCCTCGGGCGCCTTACCCAGGAACATTTCGCTGATTTTGACCCAATCCTGGGCGTTGCCACTGGCGAGCAACGTCTCGAGTTCATCCCTACCTCTGAACAGCGGCGGTCTGTCGTTCAACCTGGCGGGTAAAAACTCCAACAACCCCGTAGGAACGTAGCGATGGGTAAAACTCATCATCTCGCACATGAACCTCCTCGTAGTATTAACTCCATGACTATCACTGCCCCAATGCGACAATCCGTACTCGGCAAAGTTGCGCATCATGTCGAGCCTTTCGCGCGAAGAAATGTCCCAATCCCTCCTCTCCTTGATCTCGGTAAACAGCCAGGGTTTGATGAGCGCACCACGCGCGATCATCTCGCCATCCACCCGAGTCCGATCCAGTCGCTCGTAGTAGTCTTGCCAAGAGTACACATCGCCATTCCCGTACACGGGCACGGGCACCATTTCAGGTTCGTCCGCATGTCGAGATTCCTCATTCCACTCCCGGACGCTGCTACGCAAGCTCTCGGCACACGTGCGGATGTAGCCCCAATCCGCATCGTTCTTGTACCTCTGCTTCCGACTCCGCCCATGCAACGTCGTCGCACTCACCCCCCACTCTGTCTGCGCCTTGGCAAAGATCTTGTGCGTCGTCTGCTTGGCCCCCGTCCCCGTCCGCAACTTGATCGTCAGCGGCGTATCGCCCAACACGGCATTCATGCCGCGAACAATCCGGCCCAACTTGCCCGGCGCGTCGAGCAGCGCCGAACCCGCCCCTTTGTTGTACACAAGATCAATCGGACATCCACAGTTGATATCCACAAAGTCCAGCCCATCCCCAATCTCGGCTTTGAGCGCCTCAGCCACGGGCACCAGCAGATCGGGTTTGCCTCCACACAGTTGGGTACCGAAGATTCGCTCACTCGCATGACGACGCACCAGCGACCATTCGGACGAGTTGCCGTGCAGGAAGGATTCAGCCAAACCCATCTCGCCGCAGTGGATATCGCTTCCAAACCCAGTGCAGATCCGACGGAAGGGCAGGTTGCCCGTAGTGGTGAGCGGCGCGAGGTACAGTTCGCCTTTCCAATTCAGCCTTCTTTTCTCCGTAGGTCGGATGCGGGCAATATCGATTCCGGACGAAGAAGAAGCGGCGGCGGCCAGACGCGACTGGGTAGAGGCGTTGCGCGCAGCGTTTTCGAGCTCCTCCATATCCTCCTCCTCCCCCTCCTTCTTAGGCTCGGTCTCGATCGGCGCGGGAGGGCGGGAAGCAGCAGCCACGGCTTCAGCAACGATCTCTGGCGGGACCGGTCCTTTGCCCGCCGTCGAACCCTGTGGATCCTTACCCAGCTCCTTAGCTTCCGCCTCCAAGTACTTCAACACCGCCTTGGTCTTGGGCAAAGGATACTTTCGGATACGCATCGACTTCATCCCTGCACTCGTGCCAAAGTTGAGCTCTTCCTGATCTAGGTCTTCCTCGGTGGGTTCGTTGTTGGGCAACGTAAAGGCGCGGGGACGCGCGCGCCAGGCTTTGATCTTATCTTCGTCAGTGACAAGTTCCAGGCCGGAATTGGCGAATCCTGTGGGGGAGGTGGGGTTGGCGAGGGCGGAAGGACCAACGAGACGAACGTGCGAGCCTAGGAAACGACACTTCCAACCCATGGTGCAGAAGCCTTTGATGGCAAAGATGGGGCAAGAGGTGGTAAAGTCGAGAGATTGGTGAGCTGGATCGTCCGACTTGTGCACTGCCGCAGCGGGAGGGGCGACGAGAGAGGAACTGGCTTTGATGAACGTCTGCATCTCGTCTTCCTCCTCGCCTTCTTTCTCCCCTTCGCTTGCCTTGTCAGCACTGATTGTGGGTAGGAGGGAGAGCGAGTACCTCTCCTGCAGCCATGCCTGCTTCTGCTCCGCGGTCATCTTGTCGATCTCCGCATGAGGTACGGGAGGGAGAAAGATATCCCTATCCTTATTCTCGAGGTACGCCACCAGGTCGTGACTGAATCTACACCCGCCCGTTTTAGCAAAGTTGCAACCCTTCTCACCCTTGGACAGGAAGCCGTGACAATGTCCCTTTCCATCCTTCATCGAGTTGAACTGTCTTGCTTTGTTCTGCCCACTCCTTCCCTCTGCTGCTTTGCTCTTCTTTTCCACCCTCTGCGCGGCCGCCGCTGCAGCTGCCTCTTCCCTCCTGGCTCTCTTCCTCGCCGCTCCTTTCAGCTTCTTCGGCTGCTCCCCTAAAGCCTCAGTAGAGGTAGAGGTCGAGGTAGACGTGGTGGTGGCAGGGTTGGTCGAGCGCTCGGCCGCATCGTCGTCCACCGCCTTGAGCGGCACACTGTTGGACGCAGCAGAGCTAGTGGGAGGTTTGGGCAGAATGTATTCGGGTTTAATGGGCGCAATTCCGGGCGTGTATTTGTCGGTCGGACCATAGACCGGATGCTTCCACTCCGAGTCAGGAATGGAAGCAGGCGTCGCGACGTCAGTCATGATGATGGTATGAGTGAGTTGCGATACAATGTGATGTGATGGTGGAGAAGAAAGTTGGCAGCAGCCAGGAAGAAAAATTTCAAAGGCCGCTCAAAAATGCCTTTCCAGTGTGTCGTGTGGAGCAGACGAATTCAATAACAATTTAAAATTAACCAACTCTGGACGTCACCTAAAACACCATCAAAACAATCTCGACTGGTGAAAGCGAATCACGTCGACCGCGCATTCAACGCAAAATAAGCCTGGGGCAGACTCGGCACCTCTGGTCCCCTGAGGGCTCTGAACGCCCTAAACCCATCCTCTCCCTGCCTCGCAGCACCCACCACAAACCTGGCACTGATCTCTCCTACCGCCACCGCGCACGCTACGATAATAAGGATGATCACGATCCACGTACTGCCCCCCAAACCAAAATCAGAAAACAACCGTCAAGCTTGTCAGTATCTGCTCTTATCTCAGGGAGCATTAGAGAGGGGGGGGGGAAAGGGGCATGAACTTACATCTTGGACATGGCCGTGTTGGCGATATGTTCATGAATGATCTCGAGCAGATCATTCGCGACTGCCAACCTCTCGTTGAGATTCTCTACCCTTTCATCGATCTCGAGGTAGTCCCTGATCGCATCGTACAGCGCCTTGAGTGACGCTTCTGACCAAAACAGCTCTGGCGTATCCAACACATTGCTCGTGAGGTTGACATCCACTCGCAGCTTAAACAGCCTTCCTGTCAACCTCAACGCCTCCCTCCTCTTCAACTTCAACTCTCCACTACTTGCCATCTCCTTGGGGATATGAGAGGTCAACTCCAACGTCGCCTGCATCCTCTCTTCAAACACCGACAGCTTTGTACTCTGCGCGATCGCATGCGCCAACGATAGCTTCAACAAATGGTTCGGCGCCCGAAACGTAAAGAAATCGTTGAAGATCCTCGGAGCAGAGATATTGGGGTCGTAGCAGAAATGGAAAGCTTCCGTCTCTCTCGCTCCCTCCGCCATCGGCTCCCTCGCGCACCCGGACGACAGCACATCTTCGATAATACTCCTCTCTTCCGCCGCCGAAAAGTTGTACATCACCAACACTCCATACGGCAGAATCACCAATTCGGCAGATTGCAACGCCTCAAAGATGGGTCGCGGAGTGTTGAGGTTGGCAGACGTGTCGTGGTTGTGAGAGGCCATGTTGGGTCCGGCGTAACGACGCTTACGACGTCGAAGTTTGACTTTGCGCGTTCGACGTTCTTTCGGCTGTTGTTCTGTCGACTGCCCCTCCGCATTGTGCGTAGCGTCGTTCGCAGTGACCACATCGTTCTCGTTGAGCGCCTGCATCGTATCCGCACTCCCATCTTGACGAGCCAGTTGAACATCCCCAGTAGTGTCTCGAGAAGTATTTGCTGCTTCCTCAATATCCGAAATCAAACTCATCTCGTTCGATCTATACGAATGCGCCATCGGCTCCGTCTCTCCCCTCTCCTCTGCCCTCTGTTGAAGCATCATATCCCTCGCCCCCGCCGAGTCCGAATTGTTGATCGCCAACTCATTCTTATCCGTCGTAAGATCCACGGGCGATCCCACCCTCTCGTACTGCGGCAAAGCCTCTGCATCCGAAACCGAGCTCTGACTACCCGCCCTTCTCCTCTCCAGCAGGAACGGCCTCCTCTCCGCACCCGCCTCATTATCACTATCCGACAAATTCCTCGCCGTGACCGGTCGAGCCAGGGGAGTAGCCAGCGCGCCTTCATCATCATCCAGGCTGCTGCTGATGGGGAGCGAGACCGCATCGGTCGATTCGACCAGTGCATGTTGATGCGCCGCATTCGCCACTTCCTGCGCCTCCTGCTCGCGTCGTTCGCCAGGCGTCCACCTCTCCGCCTCACTCTCCCAAGCCGAAGTCTCCCCTCCTCCCCTGCCTTCCCGATGCGAATCACCCCGTCTCCTACTCTCGCTGTCCGAACCCCTCCCTTCACCTCCTTTAATATACCCATCCTGATCAATATCCTCTTCCTCCTCCTGCCGTTGCTCAAAGTAAGTTCCAATATACCCAAACTCTTCCCTCTGCTCCAACTCTCGCTCTCTCCTCGACTCAGCTCCAGGACTCGCGCTTCTCGGCTCGGGCGCAGATCGCACATTCGCCCTTCCAAACCCAGGCAGGAGCGGCTTGGTATATACAGCGTAGGCACACTCGTCATACAGACGCGGCTTGACGCCATGCTCGCGCCTCAAGAACCCCAACAGCGTACCGAGGTGGATCGACGTCGAAATGCTGTACGCAGACAAGCGTGGGAGAGGCGTCATGAGTCGGGCACTCGGAGCCATGCGTTCAAAGGTGTGATACACCGGACCGGATTTGTGAGGACGAAGAGGAGGCGCACGAGTGGATGCACCGCGCAAAGTGGTGGCCGCTTTCGTCGGTTTGGCTTTCTGCGCATGACGGGCTTGGGCGGCAGAGACGGAAGAAACGGCCGCACGCGCCAGGGCAGAGGATGCAGCGGTTCGCTGTGAGGTTTTGGAGGCTGGAGTGACGAGCTTGCCTGAAACGGGAGCAGGGGCGGTGTGACGGTTGGAAGGCAGAGTAGGGCCGGGTCGAGGGGTGATGACGGGAACCTTTGCAGGCGGCTTGGAAGCGACGGGACCACGAGCACCGACGAGAATGGTGTCTTTACCGTCTTGAGCAGTTGGAGCAGCCTTGTTGGATGCGATCGACTGATCTGCAGCTTCAGCTTCGTCATCCGTCACCTCCTCTTCTTCCGAACCTTCCTCATCGTCATCATCTTCGTCTTCATCCTCTTCTTCATCATCCTCTCCTGGCAGAGGCGCAAGTTGGGACTCGGAAGGCAAGACGACGTGCTTTCCAGACGTCTTTGTAGTTCTGACGGGCTTCTCTGCACGCACAGGAAGCGAGTAGCGTGTAGCCCTCGCCGGGGTGCCCTTGAATCGATTGGACGGAGCAGGAGGAGGCGACAGAGGAGTAGCAGGTCCAGATTTCTTGGCAGCTGCAGCTTGATTCGCATTTGCTTTCCCAGTGGGTGTCTGAGAAGTTCCAGGCACCAGCGCGGACCTGAGCAAGTTGCCTCGCTTGTTGGACGAAGGCTGCACCCCCGGATCAAAGTCACCAGGCGTCTCGTCGTCAAAGTCGCCATCGTCAATATCTACGGCCTGCTTGGTACTCGATCCGGAACCAGCCGAGGTAGATCCAGCTCTGCGGCTACGAAGAGAAGATGCAGTGGCGGAAATGCCTGGGAGCGGCTGAGATGATCTTCGGTGAACAGGCGGTGGGTTGGGCGAATTGTTGGAGGATGAATCCTGCGAAGTGGGCAACAGGCCCTTGCGATTTGAGCCGGAAGACATTGTGACTGGGCCAAGCCGAATGAAGGATGTTGTGGTAGATGGAAGGAAGGATGCAATGTGTGCAGCGTACAGACTGAATAGTAATTTGGCTGATGCAGAGTGAGAAGGTGCGCGATCAACCATTGGAAAATGTCAGCGTGAGAGCAGTGAGAGTGGGTTCGTGCTCAAGAAAGAATTTTGGCCGCTCCGTGCGCTCTTTTTCTTTCCGTGTGCGTGTGCGAGCTCCACATTTTCATGTTCTTCCACGATTCGTCCAACTCATGCTAACACCCTGACAGCTGATCAAGTCAATCACTCTCAAGCCTTGACAACGACGAGGGCAAAGCAGCAGTCAAGCACGTCGCAATCTGATCGCCAAGAATGAATTCGGATGGACGAGGCGGCAGAGGTCCTGGCGGCCACCGACCATACCGAGGCGGTGGCAGAGGCCAAAGTAGAGGAGGTAGAGGCGGAGGACGTGGTGGATATGGTGGATATGGTCACGGTGGCCATCGTGGCGGCAGAGGAGGCGGGCATCGCGCTGGCGATGCTCCTTGGAATCCAGCCACCGACCCTTCTCTCGCACCACGACCTCCCCATCCAGGCTACTTTCACGCTTCCTTCCTCGAAAATCCATGGTACGACCTCGAAACCAAGCTCGGCATTCCTCATCTCAAGCCGGTTGTCGACACACAAGTCTTACCAGCTCAGCCAGAGCAGGACGCATCCGTCCTAAACGACGAGCCATCAGAAGATCCAGTCGAGCAGGAGGTCCCAACACAGGCCACCCCGCCCTGAACGCGTCACACCATGATACGGACAACGAATGATACTCGAATAGTATTGCAAGCGAAGGAGTCTGAAAGAGCGCAACGTCTTGGGCGCCACTTCACGGCAGATTAATTCCAGTCGAGCTCGCGCGCAGCTTTGCCCAACGCCCAAATGGTGAAGCTGAACTTGTAGTTCGGATACGAGATGGCACCTGTCAAACAATTCAGACGACAGAGAGTCTCAAGGTCAGCTTGATCCGCAACAACCACCGATGCTCCTTCTCGTAGTGCTGCACTTACAATTCCTATGTGGCGGACGAGACGTCATCGCAGAGAATGAATGCAACAAGGATAAGGGTATCAGTATGACGCCTTTGCGTGGAGGGAAGTCTTGGGTTGGGAGCTACGTACCTATTGAAGATGCCCTCGATCTGCTCCTGTGCCCAAGATCCATCTTTCAACTGCCTATCCATAATCACCTTGACCGCCTTTTTGATCCTCTCCTTGTGCGGGTATTTGGCATGCAACAACGTAATCACCACCCACGCCGTTTGCACTACCTGCGACTTGGAAGCATGTGTGTAAATACCCGTTTCGCAACTCTGTCGCGCATCGCAAATATCAATGTCAAAAAGCAACCACACTACTCGGTTAGCAACTTTTTACTTCCAATCTTGTTTGCAAGTAGAGTTTGTAATGTGGGGCACTTACCTTGTACGTCTCACCCCATCCTCCATCTTGCATCTGCTTACTTGCCAAAAAGTCACATGCCCTTCTAACTGCTTGGCTGTTGTCATAAGTGTTCCCTGCCAGACTGAGCGATTCGACGGCAAACATGGTTGCATAGGTGAAGCAGATTGCCCACGATCCGAACCAACTTCCATCCTCCCTCTGCGCCTTCAAAATGTACTTGACCGCCTCATCCACTGTCCTCTTGATATCCTCTTTTCGATAATCGTCGATCTTGGTAAACTTGAGCAGCGCCGTGACCACCGAAGTCGTACACTCTGGGTACGAGTATTCAATCATGATATCACCAAACACCTCGGCGGGATTGATGAGCTCCAGAAGCGAAGGGCCATTGATGGTTTCGTAACTCGCAAAGCCTCCGCCTGGGTTTTGCATGGTGAGCAGGAGGTCGATGCTATCGTGCATTCGCTCGCGTGAGATTTGGTGCGAGAGGTAAGGCACGGATTCCTGGAGCATAATGACGGCTTTAAGACCCTCGCCGGTACAGTCCGAAACCACATAGCCTTGCTCTTTGGTCGAGAAGGGCCAGGCGCCTTTGGTGGCAAATCGATAGCATGATTGATGATGCTTTGGATTCTCCCGAATTTGGCATTCGTCGAGCCAATTCAATAGCTTTTGCGTGAGCTCGCGATTCTCGGCAGATTGGGCGAGACCCGAATCGACCATAGCTTGCGCGATAAACGCAGTGTCCCATAGCTGCGAGCCGTTGGTTCCAGTCATCATCATGCCCTCGGCTCCAACCCACATGAAGTCCTTCAACTTCTCGCGATGCATTCGCATCGCATGACTATCATGACCCTCCACATCCCACCTCGCAATGTAATTGAGCATCTTGTTCACCGGCCCGAGACACTGATACGACGTGTTCTCATCCTCCAGCACGAGCAACTCGTATGCTTTCTTGATTCCAGCTTTGCGCAGAGGCGGGATGTGGCAATTGTCGTAAGCGCCGACGATGGCCATGAGCGTTTTGAGCGTCTTTGTGTGCGGATAGAACGTGTCCACTTCTGCAATATTGCCCCGTTGAGCTGGCCAGTTGATGGATTCGTAAGGCTGGACGTACAGCTCTTCGCGCAGGGAAGCAATGAGTGGATCCATTTCCGCTTTGAACCTCCTTCCCCAGAGGTAGCCCATTGGGATGTAGACCATTCTTGTGTGAATCCACCATCTCCAGGGATGGATGGGTAGCCAGTCTGGCAGCAACCAAAGCTCGGGTGGGATGGGGTTCATCCCTTCCCATTCATATACGTTAAGAATGGCAAGCCACAGTTTACCCCACGAAGGAATGCCCGTCGCGCCTCCTAGCTTGTGCAACGTCCCTCTCGCCTTGACCATCATCGGATGGTCGGCGGGGACACCAACAAGACGCAGAACAGTGTAGTTGAGAGCAGTACCAAAGACGGTCGAGCAGCCTTCGATGTGAATCCCCCATCCACCATCTTCCTTATCTGCGCGATTCCAGAGATAGCGTGCTACTTCGATCTTCCATTCTTCCGGAATGGGAGTTTTGGTCACATACATTCCAATGATGATGCCGGGGAGGAGAAACATGGGTCCTCCATATTCGCCAGCCCAGTGACCGTCAGAGGATTGGAGATGACGGTAGAAGGAAAGGCCGTTTTTGGCAGCATCGAGAGGCGTCTTTGCTTTGGGTAGCTCGGGTAGATCGGTGGGGAGTCCAAGCCAGTACTTGTCCTCGACGGTTTGAGGCCATGCTTTGGCTTCAGCATCATCGCGCAGATAGTGCCAGACGTGACGACCGCCGTCCGAGGTGCGGAAGCGCCAGCGAGAGTAGTCGGTCTGACCGAGAGGCGGGCCGTCCATCGTCATGATGTCGATACGATCCGAGAGCAGTGAGAGTGTTGATGGCCGCAACCGATCTCGTGAGCGCCGTTATTATCGTTTCGTGAGGATGTATTATGGCAGGCAGATGATCTGATGTGAAGCCTGGCAAGCAGTCAAGAAGAAGAAGAAGATCGTCCAAAGTGAAAGTGTTGCTTTCTCGTGTTTCTGCGTGAAACAGGGCTCGAGCGGAGAGGCGCACCTGCAGCTCTGCGGAAAATGAGCGCATGTTAAGTCTGATAACTTACCATCTCCTCGCTGGGAAAATCCCGCACGCACGGGCAACGTGCATATCCAATGCCGTCCTTCCTTCCAGCTCATCTCCACTATCTTGTCGTCTCGATCATCATTTAAGCTATTCTGTGACACTCGTAGCACCAAGACAGGCATAGAATCAGGCAATCAAAGCTCGAAAACTCCGTATCAGGCCATTCTGACATCGTACAAATCCAATTAGTCGCAACTACGACCCGCACAAGCTCGACCTGCAAGGCTCCTCCAACAATTCACAATGGTACGTCCCACCTTGTTTCCCCCGCGACAGCTGTGAGACTGGGCGATTGACAATCATGCATCCTCGCTCTCCTACGATTCGTGCGCTGCATGCTAGTCGGCGCTGTTCAACTTCCATTCGCTCCTAAGGGTGGTCCTCCTGATTATCTGCACATGCACATACGTTCGTGCGACGGCACCAGCTTTGGTCGATCGCAATAAGGAAGGGTAAGCCTCGACCACCACCGCCAACATCTACTTGAGCATAGTGAAATAGGGAGCCGCCGACACTCAACACTGTTGCATTGGGTTGATTTCTGTCTGCCCCGAACGCTTCGTATCTCACAGCTTCCTAGGCGTCTTCTTCAAATCTGCACGCGTTGGTAAGTACACCTTTCGCCAGCTTACCTGACCTTGCCAGGCGCAGCGACACTCACAACCATATACTCTCTCTTCTTTCCATTGTTCTGTTGATCACCACGCATTGGACAACCTCGGCAAACCGGTTATGCTGGCAGGCGAGCGTTTGAGCCCATATGTCTCTTTAGCATGTCTCGTCATGGCCGTTTACGAGATCGTGTAATCTTGACCCCTCTTTCCGCACTTTCTTGCATCTGTATCATCATCATTGTTCCGGTTCTTCTAATTTCAGCATCAGATATTCATCAGCTCGTAGTCCTTTCCCAGTTTCGCGAGGACTTTGTTTGAGACACCAGATTGTGCGATGGAATGATCAGGAGCGGGGGTCTTTGATCATGGATTGAGTTTCAGCGTCGAACAGAATCATCAGTACTCTGAATAGATAAATGAAGGAGTCGTTATTCGGCCATTTTTGCAGATGAGAAATACAGCAGCATGGGAGCCTTTCGCAGAACGGGCAACAACCACAAAAGCAAGGTAAGGTTTTCTAAGCCTTGCTCTCACGATCCTTCTTCATGCCATCCTGGATCCACTTGCCTGCCTGTTCTGCCTTCTGCTTTGCCTCGTTTTCGTATTTTTCAAAGAACTGTGGGTCTCTCAACTTCTCCACCCATTCCGTCTTGCCTCCGGGCACCTTCATTCCTTTCTTGACTGCGGGGCGCGCCCAGTTCCTATCGATATAGTCTCGAACGGACCGGGGGACGTCTTCGTCTCTCAATCCGGCCCATTTGTAGTACTGAAGCCAGGGGTAGGCGTTGATGTCGGCAATGCTGTATTTATCTCCCACCAACCAGTCGTGATTTTTGAGGCGCGAGTCGAGCACTTGATACAACCTCTTGGTCTCGGTCGTGTATCGAGACTTTCCATAGGGAATGTCTTCCGGAGCATACCTTACAAAGTGATTCGCTTGACCCTGCATAGGCCCCACGCCTCCGTGTATAAAGAAGGTCCAACTCAAGATCTGGCTTCGCAGATCGACACCATCACCTTCGTCGGACCAGGAGAAGATGTGTTTGGGATCGTAATGTTTCTCCAGATAAAGAATGATCGCGGCGGTTTCGAAAACGCAAAAATCGCCGCGGTTGGGATCCTTCAATGCAGGGATGCGTCCGTTTGGGTTAATTTCGAGAAACCAGGGTTCCTTTTGTTCGTTTTTACCCAGCGAAACGCTGACGTACTCGACAGCAAAGTCCGGGTAGACGGCCTTCAACTCTTCGGTAAAGTTGGAGCATTTCTGGCCATTGGGCGTTTCTGCGGTGTAGAGGATGACGGGCTTCATCGTTGACAGACTTCTCTTGAGATGGATTGTGGAATGGTAGAGGGAGCGATGGACGGAGGAAGAGAGGAGAAAAGTCATCTTATAAGCAGCAAGGGGAAGAGGGAAGAAGGGGGAAAGAGAGGGTCGGCTATGTAGACGGAAATAACGTGCGGCAGCAAGCCCTTGGTACGCAATCCTGCAGCCAAAACCCACCCAAGCACGAAGCATTCGGCAATTCCAAGACTTGTATACCGTATTGCGCTGCCGCTGCTTGAATCGACCCGACTCTGCCTCAAAAGTGGGTTGGCTTACGTCCGTGCTTCCGCAGTTTGCGTCTGCAAAGCCGAAAAAGGTGGAGGCTTGCGCGAACAAATCGACAAATCCGTTGGCCCGTGCCGATCTGTTTCCTCTATTTCCACGCTTCCATTCTTTTGCCCCGCTCTTCCCTTTTCTCTGCCCCAATTTTTGGTTTGCCAAATTTACGATACAAACTTGTCGCTTGTCTTTCATGAGCACCTGCAGCCCTCATCTTGCCGCTTTTGCAGCTCCTTGATTCTGTGTGTGCAAGCAATCTGTGAGTGAAAGGGTATACATTGCTACTTCTTAACCACAACGAAAAGATTGGTCTAGCAATCCACAACGACACTAGCACTAGCCGCCTTTTTGAGTCTGTTCATGACCGCCAATCCAACCCCTTCATCCTCCAACGCCTCTACAAAGATCAATTCGCACTTTGCTGCGCCTTCTTCTTTTGCTGAGCGGAGGGGGCCTTCATCGAGTGTGCGAAGACCGTCGAACATGCGTTGAGCGTAGATCTCGGCGCGGGAGGAAGGGCCGAGATCGAACGGGTGCAGGACTACGCCTGGTAGCGAGGGTAGGGTTAGAGGTGGGAGGAGGTGTGGGTGTATCGATGAACTGGAAGAGGTTGCTGAAAGAGGGGTGGAAGAGGTGCGGATGAGAGCAGAGAGCGGGGAGTCGGAGGAGACCATCATGCCCACATGCACCTGCGAGGCGATGGTGGAGGGTAGTTGAGCTCTCACCACCTCTGCAAAATCCTGTGACTCCATCGAAGTCGTATTGGTAGCGTTGACGAGCGCATCAACGACCTTGGCAGGCGCATCTTGCGGTTTTCCCTCCACCGCCCTCGCAAACAACTGCGCACTCAACAACATGACCACTTTCGCCGTCGGACTGTAATGTCTATACTTCATCCCTGGCGTAGTTGGATTGCTCTCCTGCTCTGCACTTCTTTCCATATCCTTGCCATACACTCTCAACTTGACCCTCCCCTCCAATCCTTCTTCGTTGAGGACTTGTTTGATTTGCTCCACTGTCACGCCGCCCGGTCGGAGCACTCGAATCTCGTCCTCAGCTGTGATGCCGTCGACCACCGTGGACTCTACGCCGACTTGACACGGTCCGCCGTCGAGAATGTATTGCAACCTCCCGAGCTCGCTTGGGTCCTTTTCGGGCGAGGAGGCTGCGTCGAGCTGACCTCCAAGATCGCGCATGACATGAGCCGCGGTGGTGGGGGAGGGTCGACCGGACGCATTCGCACTCGGCCCCGCCATTGGCAATCCTGATTTTGCTATCAACGCCCTCGCTATCGGATGACTCGGCATCCTTACCGCTACACTTGGATGTCCGCACGTCACCACTTTTGGCACCTTTGGATTCTCTCCATCCACCGGGAACAGCAGCGTCAGTGCTCCTGGCCAAAAGGCCTTGATCAATGCCTCGTATGCCGCACTCAGTCGGTATTGTGAGGGGAGGAGAGAGTCCAGCATTTCGAGGTCGGAGATGTGGACAATGAGCGGGTTGTCGGCTGGCCTCTTTTTAGCTGCGTAGATCTTTGCACTTGCGTTCTGGGAGAGCGCATTCGCCCCGAGACCGTAGACGGTTTCACTTGGGAAGGAGACGAGTTGGTCCTTTTGCAGATGCGCTGCGGCGGTCTCGAGACTGGCCTTGGTCAAGGGGGAGGACACGTGCACTTGAGCACGAGTGAAAGGTTCGCTACCGGAGCGAAAGCGCGACGGTCCGGCTTCGGAGAATGTGACAGACGATGAGAGGTCGGCAGGGAGAAGCTGGGTGTGGAAGGTTCGGTCGGGATATCCTAGCTGATCTTGGGACGCCATGATTGCGGATCTGTGAAGGGCGCGACGAGAAAGGGTTTGCTGAGTGGTGGTTTTGGCGGGAAAGGTTCGTACGAGTGTGCGAAGCGAGACACTTGCTCGCATCAGCCGGCTCAATCGGATCCGCAGCGAGTTTCGCTAAGTTCGTAGTAAGATAGTCTTGAGGATGATAGAGGTAAGTGGTGTTGAGAAGAAAGTGCTCGGAACTCGCACCAAAAGAATCACCTTCTTGTCGAAAAATTTGGACTTGTAGAAATGTGGAGCGAGCTTAATCTCTCTCTCTCTTTTCATCGGGGGGCTTCACCCTTCCCGATTTCAAGCTTTTCGATCTTTGGCACCTTATAGCGCAACACGAAACTTGACCGAGGCCCAGCCCCTAACTTGAGTCGGTTCTCAATCTCAACACCTCGTTCGGGCAAGAGAAGACAATGCAATCAACTCCGCCTTCCCCCACCGACGAATGAGAAAGAAGGCTTGGCACGTTCATGCAGAACTTCTTTTCTGCTATGCTACTCGGCGATGAAGAATGGCCAGCCCGTCGGTTGATGCAGCTTTGCAGCTCGTCCAATAGCGGTTCAAGAGGGGCAGGAACCTGCGGTTGGGGAGCTGCAAGAGAATTGGTTCCGGTCGGATCGAGAGCAAGTAGGTGCAGCAAAAGTCGTTGGAGATCCGTAGAAAGGGTGTGCAGTAGCGGTGCTTGGCGTCTCTTTTCTTGTATGCAAGATGGTGTTGATATGGATGATGTTGGGAGGCTTTCATCATTGTCAGCCATGATAGCGTGACCTTCATCGACGGTCGCAGCTTCGAAACGCAGGCAAGTTAGAAGTCACACCAATGCCATCGATCTTGGCAATGTATTGTTTCTCGCTACACATCGACATGACAAAAGGAAGTCGATCGATCAAGAGATACCTTGCTGAGTATTGCTAAGGTAGAAAGTAGCGAGCAGATCAAGGCGAACATGGCCGGCGAATGACAATGGAATCCTAATATAGTACAGTAGATGCATGCAGGTAGGTGCCTGCAGCTTTGTTCTCCGAGCAGCTGTCCTTCGATGATCTTTTTGAGCCAGCAGCTGTGTGGCTTTTTTCATGCAGACGCGTCGTGCATCGCGACTCTCTTGACGCTGTATCACGCTAATGCGAGCTGGGGCTTGCGCTTATCCCACCAAGCATTTATGGATCAGGCTCTTGCTGAGATCGATGCTTCATATCATGTTCTTCTGGAACTCTGCGTTCATTGAGCGGCTGGACAGACGAGCGAACAAGGCAAGACGATGGCGTTTGAGAAGGCTAGAGTTCATGGACACGTGAGAGAGGGGCATACAGTACAATTATCGCACCTCTTCTTGGCACAAACAAGGTCATGGTGGTTCCATGGATCTTGAGCACTCGTATGGCGTTTGTACTTGCCTTGCCTTGGCATCAGTACAGAAAGCATCATCTCACTGGGTCATGCGATGCTCAAAGCGATCCTCAGTCCAAGTTCTAAGCGCCGCCCTACTGTTTCTGTAGTGTTGATGCATGCCGTTCGGGATTTCTTTCTTGCCACGTTTAACGCACAGGGTCTCCCCTAGCCTGGCCTGCATCATCATTCAACTTAGAATTCATCCACACAGGCGTAATGCCCGGCTGTATACAGTCGTAATGTATTGATCTTCGGCGCGAGCCTTAGCCGAGGTCAGAAAGAGAAACAGGAACCCACTTCTCCCGCCGGTGATGACTCTCTCCTCTCCCGCCCTGCCCATCTTTTTCTTTTTTATGTTTTTCGCGTTATCGAACAGAGTTTAGTGCAACTGCCGAAGACTGAGCCTAGGTCATGCCGAACGTTGCGAGCCGATGACTGCTGTGGCGGAAGGCATGACCAACTGAGAGCTGATTCGCTGTTTCTTCAAGTCGTAGAGCGGAGCCAGAGAGCATCCTCGGAGCGGCCGATGAATCCAATCCCTTAATTCATTTCATTCCATTTCACAGTAACTGAGCCCGTTTTGTAGCTCCGTCGTTTCATGAAGCAATTGTAATACTACAGTATAGTCGCGAGCGTCTCAGAGGTCTCCTTACCCTTCTCGTCGGCAGAGGTGGTGACGGGCTTCCGTGACAGGTGCCTCCCCTGTGCTGGCTGGATCGTCGGTGGTCGCGATTGTGCGAGTACCGTAGGTTGAAAATGTAGTTGGTGGGTGTTGTTGGGTTCCTGTATGAATGAATGCCTTTCTATTTTCATGTCATTTCATCTTGACTCGAATCGCCTTCCCTATACCACCACCATCCGGATTGACGCTTCCCTATATACTTGGCCTTCTTCACCATCAGCTCGATCCGCTTTTAAGGTGTTCTTCACTACCTTCGTCGCTTTCATTCGATCATTGATATCTTTCGAACCACGGCCTTTCCGTAACGATCCACACTATCGGCACCCACCCGAACTTCTCACGCACTCGGCCGCTCTCCCAAGGTCGTCTCCTACACCACTCAAACTTGACTTCTTGAACGCTCTCTGCTCCCGCGACCTATCCTCACCACCCCCACCTCCAGCCAATATGCGTCTCACGACCCCACTCACTCTCTTCACCCTCGCCTCTCTCGCGTTGGGTGCAACCGTCTCGCTGCCGAACCTCTACTCGTGCACCCCTGCCGAGATCCGCGTCCGCACCACAGGCAACTACACCATCGAAGGTCGTGATTCTTCCACGCACAAACTCGTCTTCCGTGCTCGTGTCAATGCTGGAATCAACCGCGTCACTTGGAACGCAGTCGACCTCCCAGCCAACGCTACCGCTGTCGTCACCGTCACCGACCAGACCGGGCCCAGCCCTACCCAAACAAGCATTGTCTCTGCTACCGCTCTCGTCGCGCCAAACCCGGTCGGGAATTATACCTGCCTTGCAAAGAGTAGGGATACGGATAAGGATAAGGGCGACGAGAAGAAGAGGAGCAACAAAACTCTTGTGCCAACGATTGTGGGGGTTGCGGTGGGTGCGTTTGTTTTGTTGATCCTTTTGCTGGTGGGAGGCGCGGTTTGGAGGAGAAAGAAGGAAAAGGGACAGAAGATTGAAAATGAATCCATGGATCTTTCTCACTCGTATTCGCAGAATCCCATCCCGGCTGGTGGGAGTTACATGGCGCGCCTCGTGCCAGGGCTTAACTTGCAAGAAGCTCGTCCGCTCCCCCGAGATGCCCGTTTGGAATCCGAACAAGAACGCTACGCCTCGACGCGTCGCGGCACGCAGTACGATCACAATGCGCCACCATACGATGTCCACCCTCGTCGCACCGAAGAGGGAGAAGAGTATCAGACTCAACATCAAAGTGGAAGCTACTACCAACCGCATGCGCAGCAATCGCCTCCAATCCGTGCTTATCCAAGCGTCTGGACAGGCAAAGCCGACCAAAATCCATTCGGTAGTCAACAAGATCTCCACTCTCCTCCTCCACCTCAGCATCTGCCTTACCATCATCAAACCCAAGACCCACTACCACACTCTGTCTACCCTCAGAGTCACGCTCAGCAAGAGTACAACAACTACTCCCAATCCAGCTTTGTTAGCAAAAAGAGCTCGCGCTAAATCATGTCATCCCCCCCCCCTCTTCCCCAATCGCACCTGTCATGATAACACTTTTCGCCTGTATACCAACATCTCGCTCGCTCACCGACTTGTACCCTCATTCTCGAATCGGCTGATCCATCTCACACAGCCAATTTCGCAAGCAAGCAAGCAAAGCCATGATGTGCGTGAGGGTGTGCAATCATAAAATCATTAAGCAATAAAGGACATAGCACGAAAAAGAAAAAAATACAGAGGAAAAGGCCATGCGAAGTGCAAAGAATGAAAGCGTTTGGTATCGTCTGTCTGAGAAAAGCGCGCGAAGGGAACGGGCTGTGGTATATAACAAGACGACTTGGACGGATAGATGGAGCAAATGAGGTAAAGACTAGGTTCGTCTGCGAGTTCGTGTATTAAAGCTCGTATCGACGTCGTAGTTGGCGGCGCGTTAGGACATGATGAGATAGTATCGTTATCATAAACCAGGCAGACGAGTCTTCACATGACGATGCAATCAGTCTTGGAAGACACTCTGCGAGACTTCTTCCGTTCGACCGCACTTTGCGGCGTAGGAGTTACCTGACCGGTGGCCATATCTGGTTTCCCCATTCTTTTCGTCGTAGGAGTAAAGTCAGGTCCTCCAGAGCTCAGACGACGACGGAAGCGGTCAGGCAGAGGACGCTCGTTGAGCTGCTGCTCGATCGGCAAGACGGGAGTGGATTCGCCGACCAATGGTGCATGTGACGCGTGCTGTTGGGCAGACGAGCCTCTCGAACTCGAATTGCCCAGCACCATGCCACCACCAACACTCGAAATGCTCGAGGCGCCACTGATGCTGCTGTAGCTCATCGAGCTATGTCGTCGAACGCCATGCAGTCCGCCGTTGCCGTACGGACTTCGCATGGCTTCAGCCTCAGGAGAGGGCGATCGCTGACGACCCGGGATCAACGAGATGCGACGCTTGCGCGCAACATTCGGATCCTTGGTCGGCTTGCCAGCAGTGTTTGGCGGCGAAGGTGGCTGTCCATTCTCACTGTCGGGACTTGCTGGTCCTCCGAACCCAAGTTGCGTTGTTGGAGAATCTGCAGAAGGCGACTTGGACTGTCGCTTGATGCCGAAGGGGAAGCGGAAGTTGATCGGGGTAGTGGCAGTGGTCGATGGAGTTACGCCAAGGATAGGTGACACGGGTGCCAAGTGAGCTGCAGATGACATCGGGCTTGTCTGATCCATCGAAGCACGCTGCTGGAAGAGCATCAGCTGGGCGCGCAGGTTGCAAGGCGAAGGAGCGTGGCTAGCGCATCTCGCGTGACAAACAAGACCGCATTCCTCACAGAGAACGGCATGCTTCTTGACTGGCTCGCGGCAGATCTTGCAGACCACCGCCTTGCTGAAGGTGCTCTTGACGAAAGCATGAGGCTTGGCATCCTCGTCCCCTACCAAACCAAGGTCAAGCAGCGACGTCTCTCCGACGGGTGACATCGCAGCTGGACTGACGGGTACCGGCGATGGAGGCTGGCCCATCACTTTGGACGATGAACGAGTCGAAGCCGCGTCGAGACTGGGTAACGGCGAGACATTCGCCGGTGGCGATGTGGTCGGGGAGATGCCATTGACGTTGTCCGTGACGGTGCCCGCTGAAGACTCAGCAGGCGAAGTGTTGGCGCGAAGGACTTCCAGGTCAGGGCGTTGCAGAAGAGTACGAGGCGGCGACGAAGTGGAACGCTCCATGGGGGGCTGTGCAACCTTGTTCTCCTCCTTCTCATCAAACATGCGAGGATCGAGACGGCGAACATCGGCACTGATTCTGCGCAGGAAAGGAACGCTATCTTGAGGTCGCAGCTCCTTGTGGCCGGTGAAGACCTGCGAGACCCACTCGTGTTCGAAGAGCATCTCGGCGCTAGGTCGCTTGGTAGGGTCCTTGTTGAAGCATTGCAGCAACAGATCACGCAGGGGCTCCGAGCATTTTTCCGGAAGGGGCGGGCAGTCATCTTCGACGATGCGGAACATGGCAGACATCGCCAGCATGTCGTAGTAAGGTGGCTTGCCGGTGAGCAACTCGATGATCGTGCAACCAAGCGACCAGATATCGGCAGCTGTGGTAACACCCTTGAGCTCGATGACCTCAGGTGCCATCCAGTTAGGTGTGCCGATCGCATCGTTCTTGTTGCCCATCTTCTTGACTGCCTTCAAGTTGAGCGAGACACCAAAGTCCGAGAGCTTGACGTTGCCGTTCTTGGTGGTCAAGATGTTGGCCGCCTTCAAATCGCAGTGCACGACGTTTTGCTCGTGCAAGTAATTCAGACCCTCCAGAATCTTGACGACGTAGCTTGCCACCAGCTTCTCCGGGAAGTGACCGAAAGCCTTGAGTGTATGCAGTAGCGAGCCGTTCTCGACAAATTCGAGAATGATCGAGACGACGTCGGGTCCACGAACCAGGCCCTCGTACTTGACAACGCTGGGATGTGACAGACTCTTGAGAAGGTCTACTTCGCCCATCAGGTCGTTGACTTCATCATCGGTGCGACCCTCGAGCTTGATCCGCTTGACAGCCACCATCTGACCCGAGTTGAGGTTCAGAGCACGGTACACCGATCCAAATTGACCTCGTCCGATACAGTTGCCGAGCTGATAGGTGATGTTGGGCTTGCCTGCCTCAGAGACAACAAGCTTGTGCTTAGGGCCTGCGGCATCGCGGCTGCCCCTGGTCACTGCTGATCCGTTTTCATCGGTCGTCAGACTGCCGAGGGTGTTGGTGTAGATCGAGCCCATGTCCGAGTCGACGCGGCTGCGCGCGGTCGAGATGTAGGATCGCTCATCCACTGATGGGTCCGGTGAACGACCACCGACAGATATCTGGCGATTCATCAGAGGCAGATGCAGATCCGACGAGTAGCGCATGTGTCTGAACTGTGGTCGTGAGGTGACTTTGGGCGAGCTGCTGCTGCCATTGCTCGTTGCCGAAGGGCCGGAGGCTAAAGAGAAGGAATCGACGCTGCCGCCTGCGTTCGTAGAGACATGTCGATTCAATCTGCGAGCACCTGGAGAATCGCTGTTTCCGCGAGGGAAGGGCACACGAACCGAGGGTGGGGATGTGTCGGTCTCTGCAGTAGACTGCACGTTAAGAGTCAGGAGAGACTCACGAGAGGGGTTGAGCAAGGACGGACCGGCGTATAGGCGAGCACTGTGTCTTCGAGTTGGAGCATGGCGTGACGGGCTTCCGCCTGCAAAGATGTAGTCGTCGAGGTTCTCTGTGGACCCGATGACTGCTCTCGGCAGCTGACCGAGAGCCAACTCCTGACTGATACGCTTCTGGGAAGTACTGCGAGCTAGCGGTGATGGCTTGACGGGGAAGCCTTTGTTAGACTTGTCCGACTCGCTACTGCCTCTTCTGCCCTGTCCTCTTTCCATTGAGATCGATGCAGTGCTGCTGAAAGACTCGGTGGTTGGCATCGCATCGCTGCTGCTGGTGACACCATCCTCAGGCTCTTCGGCGACTCCAGTGAGACTGACGACTGACTCACTGAGCTTGCGGTCTCGATACAGCATGCGGCTCTCCTCATCGCCGTTGTAGCTGTTCTGTTTGACCGAATCAGCGAAAGTAATGGACGAGCCTTTGGTCCTTGGATGTCCGAGCTCGATGGAACGGCGCTTGGATTCCGCGGAGGAGCCATCAAGGCGCGCAGGTTCGGATCTGCCCATTAGAATGCGTTCTGCTTCTCTCCTGTTCTGTTGAATGGTCAGCATGTTCCTCTTAGGCGTGTCCTCATTGAAAGACAGCTCGGAGCTGTTGTCCATTCGTTCCAAGTCACCGTTGCCTGCCGAAAGCATCTTGCGATCTTGCGCTCGTGGGGTCGTCGGAGGAGTCATGGATGTAGTTCGTGGCTCTATCTTGATGGCATTGGCCCTGGCTGCCACTTTTGAGTTGCGCTTTTGCATCTTCTCTGCTGCTTGCAAGGTGTGCACGACGCGCAAGAGTCCCTCCACGGTTCCGTCGGTAAGATCAAAACCTTGGAAGAGGTCCTTGGAACGCAAGCCGAGATGGTCGCGCGCCGCTCTGAGGAATCTCGAGATGTTGTTGGCTTTTACCCACTCGAGGTCCCTGCGATCGACGCGATCGACACTGCCAGGCCTGAGACGATTGGCGAGCAGGCACAAGAGCACGCCGTCAGCAATGCTTTGCCAGAAGCGTGAGGCTTCGACGCTGGGATCGTGGGCCTCAATGTTGATTTGCGACATGAGAGCCTGGATGCGCTGCGCGTCTCGACCGCGTTCCTGGTCCCCGAGACGACTCAGTTCGCGGATCATGAAAGAGCGAGCTCTGCGAATGCTGTCAAGGGCTGCCTGTGGTGATGCCAGATCGGACATGCCGAAAGATGCGTCAGTTGCAGAAGACAACATTGTCAGATTGCTCTCGGACAGGAAAGTGGTACCGGATCCTGCTGTTGCGGCGCTTGTCTGGCTGGGCTGCACCGAAACCTGTGTTGCAGAGTCTGCTACTGAAGTGTCGACATCATCGTGTCCGATATTCGTTGTCTTCTCGTCCGACGCGGCTTTGCGAGATGACGTGCTGTCCTTCTTACTGCGTCGGAACCAAGTGCCTCCGGACGACTTGCCGTGCGCAGGCGATGCCTTGGCAGAAGAGGGCCTGGAGCCGCTCTCCTTTGGCGGGCTGAGCGTGTCGGTGCTCAGATTTTGTGTTGACCAAGCTGATGCTGTCTGGGAGGAATCAGTGCTGCGGAGTGTTGCTGTGCTCGGCTTGCGAACGCGATGCTCTTTCGGAGCAGACAGAGAAAGTGGGCTGTCATTGTGATTATTGACAGCGTTCATGGCAGCGCCAAAGCTCGCGAAAGACATTCCTGATTTGACTCCGGTATACGGCACTGCGCTGTTCGTGCGGCCATGGGATCCGGTCTGACCTTCACTGCCCGCGCTCGACATGGCGTCGTTAGACTGAGTTCGAGAATTGCGAACGAGTTTGCGCAGGAAAGAAGGCTCTTGGGTATCGAGCATCGGGTCTGAAGCCAAATGAAGCTCTGGTGTCGAGAGGGAGGCGGCTTCGAGATTGGTCAGGTGTTGGGAGCGTGTGGCTCTGCTTCTGCGTTCTGCAGACTTCTTATGCGCAAGTTGGCGAGTTGGCGTTCCAGGCGGCGAGCGCGGAATTGGCACTCCGAGTCGAGTAGGTGACTTGGAGGGTGAACCGTTGGAGGAGGTCTCGGATGTAGGCGCACCTGCAATAGGTTCATCGTCGATGTTGTAGACACGACGATGCGGGATGGATGGTGATTGTTGCTGCGAAGCACGCAGGCGAAAAGGTGAGGAAGGAGTTGACGGTGAAGGCACGGATTTTTGCGAGCGTATCGATTTGCCGTTCATCAGGTTTGCATCGGCAAACGAGGCTGATGGCAGCCGAAGCGCATCGGCTGAGCGGTGGTCCATGCTAGCAAAGTCGGAAGCCGATGGCAGGATGCTCGCTGTTGCCACAGCCATAGTAGAGATGGCGAGGATGTCTCAAGCCGGCTAGGAGGGTGGGAGAGGGTCTGGACAGATCGTCCGTAGCGAGGTTCTTCAGCTGACCTTCATCCCTGCCCCGAGCGGGCTCTAAAGGAAAAGGAATGTGAAAGAGGCTGTAGGCAAGCTGAGGATCTGTAGGGAGGAAAGGAAAGTAAGTGTCAGTAAAGTTGGGCCCCGTAAATGAAAGGAGTCCAAAGCCATGTCCCGCCAGAGAGGGGGAAGCTCTGCGGGGTTTCGTCACTGCCTGCGCATGCAGACGGCATTTAGCTACAATGCTCTGCAGCCAAGGTTACGAGTGGTCGGTGTCTGGTATTGGTTGTGATACTCACTGCACTATGACTCTACGTTGCTGTTTGTCGTCGAGCTAAGCTCAAAGTTGGTGCGGAGGATGCGATGCCGAACTAGCAAAGTGTGGCACACCGTATCGCGTAGGAGCAAGGAAGAAGCAGATCTGGTCTGAAAGCGCACCGCTTGGTATGGGCGATCGAGCTAGTCTGACAGATGACAGAGCGATCAGGATCGACAAAGCCCAAAGATGCGTCAGCTGAATCTGGAGAATAGGACGCGGATTGTGCAGTAGCCGCAGTGCCAAGAGTGGACGTCGACTTGAAGAGATGAATCCAAGGTCAATCCAGAAACAAGCTCGGCGTCAAGAGAAGCTTTGGCTTCCGAATAAGATTAAGCTTGCTGCAATAGAGGTACGTCCGGTGACCGTTTCCTCTGCGGCGACTTTCCTCGAGTTCGATCGATGATCGGATCGACCGCCTCTTGAGATTGTGTGAGAGACCGTCGGAAGCAATTCGAAAGAAGTGCAAGGCAGATAGCTGATACGATAGCGTGCTTTTCCTGCAAAGAAAGGATGCTGATTAGTCAACCGACGGCTGCGTTGATGCGTCAGGCGACTGTGTCGGTGAAGTAGCAAGAAGGATGCTAAGCTACCAGTGAATGCTGAATGGGAGTCGAAGAGGGTATCGCTATGAATAGTGCTGAAAATGCTGGAAAGAACGATGATGCTAGTGTTGTTGTTGTTGTTGTTGTTGTTGTTGTTGTTGTTGTTGTTGTTGATGATGATGATGATGATGTTGATGATGATGATGTTGTTCAGGAGGTGGATGACGTCGAAGTTGACCAGCACCGATGTCGGCGTGAGCTAGGCTGAGCTTGACTGATGGAGCCAGGAGCAGGTAGTAGGCTGATGATAGTGATGGCTCGCTTGCTCATCCACACGATGACCCGAAGCGTCTGAGGGGTGCGGTGAATCCGAGATGGCGGGCTGAACACGGTAAGGAGAGGAGACGGAATGTGTTCGGGAGGATTGCGAACGGGAGCTTGAGGTTGAGGTAGAGGTACAGGTAGAGGTGGAGATAGCGTTGGTTGGGGGAAAAAAGGAGGAGTTGGCGCAGTGATGAAGGCAATACAGCAGATGACTTCGTCCGGAGCGAAGTGAAAAGTGTGTGCCAGCTGCAGACTGCGTTGGCTCCAAGGGGGAGAGGCTGCAAAGGGCGAGTCGGAGGGATTGAGGTTGAGGTGAGGGCAGGAGGAGAAATGAGGCGGAGTCAAAGTAAAGTGAAGCGGAACGATGGCAGTGTGTCCGATTTGAGAAGCGATGAACGTATACAGGTACTGTAGACACAACGCAAGGGCTTCCGCTTGCTGAGGACAGAAAGAGGATGCTTCTGGATGATATCCAGCTTCGGGATCATCACCCAAGACCAAGACCAAGGCGAAAGAATCACAGAAACCGGACGCAGCAGCAGCGACTGTCGCGAGGATTTTGGTTTTCCGCGGGTGGAGCGAACAACACTCTCAGACTGCACTCACACTATACTCGTTTCGGCTCTTCTTCAGCGTAATTTCATGATGGAAAGCGTGGGCTGGACGCGGTGCAGGAATTGAGCTTCGAGCTGTTTGTCCGGACAAAAAGGACAAGAAGCAGGCACACACAGAGCCCGCGCTCCCGTCGTTGTATGCCGGACGGACGAACGCATACAGTGCATGCAAAGTGGCCTCAGCAGGCAGTTACAAGCTGTAGAGAGATAGGAGAGACACACACATACACACACAGAGACACACACACAGAGACACACATGCAGAGACACACACGCTTTAGGGCGCGCGGCTGCACACCCACAATAGGCAGAGAAGCGAAAGCGGATCCTGGGCGTTGTTGTTGTTGACTCGCAATCCGAATTTTGGCAGGATCGGTTGTCTCCCTTGTCAAGAGCAACACACCTCTACAGCAGCTGCTCGCGACCGCGCCTTTGACCAATTGAAATTGAAAATAAAACTAAAATAAAAAAAACCCCATAAAAGGGTCTCTCAGGGCGCTGTCTACTGTACACTCAATGAATTACGAAGTGAGGAAGGAGAATAAACACGCCATCACCTGTTGCAGGCGCTGCAGGCGCTGCAGCCCTCGACGCAAAGAAGATCAATTTGACGGTAACTCGCCTGTGTGTATGAACTTTACTGTAGTGTTGGTTTTGACTTTGCTTTCACTGCACAAATCCCGAGAGCAAGGCCGAGTCGAATTCTGTGAATTCGCAAGCATGGAATTGGGCTTGACCGGATAAGATTGCCCGTTTGGCTCTCTGTGATGTGAGTTTGATCCGGATAGTTGGTTGGTCGCAGGCTTTGCGAGGACCGAAGAATGGAATCGAGATGAGAGAGGCAGAGGCCAAAGGAAAGGTCCACAAGCACCCATGATCTTTTTCTCTATCTCCCTCATCCAAGCACACTCGCTACGTCTTCTCTGCTTCTCTCTGGTTGATGTATCCGACTCCTCGCTCTTTAATGCGAAACGACGGACTCGAAAGCCAGGTGACAATGTTGTCTGCCGGTCTGTGCTTGGCTGAGACCTGATTTAAGCCGCTTTCAACAGCTGAGGTCTTAGAAGCTACGATACATGCATGAGTCCAGTTTGTGTTGGAGATCCGAGTCTCATCGAAGCCCGTCGTTGCTTCGGAACGTTCGACTGCGGGGAACAGAGCTTCGTTACGCTATCTGTGATACAGCTTGATGGCCTTTGCGACTCTGATGAAGCTAACGCTAGCTCACGATCCGACCTGGTTTCCTACATTTTATACTTGATGACGCTGTACGTTCATCAGACACAAGCTCCAGCGAAAAGGCAAGCGAGGGAATGGCGTTGAGTGCTAGTTACCCAGCCAGAGAGCAGACCATCTTTTGTGCTTAGCCGATTGTCTAGCGAAAGCGAGAAAGAAGAACCATTTTATTGGCGCTTTCATCTGTCCAAATTTTCGCCTCTGTGATTGCGGAGACTCTTCATCTTAACCTGTCACTGCAATCATGTCGGTCAATCTTGAGCTTGGCACTAGCAATACATAGCTGCATTCGTTCCCAAACGTCAGACTGTGTCGTCTGCTGCATGGTCCTAGCCGCAAGACAAGGTTTGCGATCTCGCAAAGGACGTCGCATACACTTTTGGTTTGGGCAGAAGCAATGCAATATGACTGCGCTTCGGTAAAAAGTTATCGCCTCCAAAGTTGCACCCTGACCTCGGCTAAGGAAGGTGCTAAGCGCAGTCGAGTCGCAGTAGGACATCCACCTGCAATGCAATAAAATAGCAGCCCGCGTCAAATTGGCCGCCCAACGTGAAAACAAGACTTTCATTAGCTTGAACAGAAGACAGTGCATCGCTTCCAGAAATGACGTGCGGCGGTCGCGACGAAGCAGAAGCGTGTCGATGAGAGGCTTGCCAAGCAGAGTGTCGATACGAAGGCAGCGGAGACTGCGTTGACCATGAACCCTTGAGTAGGCATTCAAATGGAATCGTGCAAGATCTGTGCAAGCTTTCAAAACATTGAGATTAACCCCTGAGGCGCAAGTGCCGCCCGCCAAAGTCCGTCTCTATCAGTGAAATGGTAGCGGTGAAGCTGAGGCGATGGAAACATGAGCTCGCCTGGCAAGCAACCTGCAAGTGTGACAGAACCACTCCGCCGCTGCAGGGTCGGCATTTTCTTTCTTTCGAAGACCTCGCAACGAGTGCAGAGCGTGTTCGAGCGTGACAGGCGGTCACTTGATGGCTGCTGCATCTGCTACCGCCTTGACCGCACTGCGATGCACGCTTACCACCACTCTGCTGCTTGCAGAAGCACAGTCGGCGCTTCCGCAATGCGCCATATATCAGTCCAGGATGGAGGCCGACGCCCTTCTTGACATGAAGGCCCAAGTGAGGTGTGATTTCGGGCTCTGAGGACCGCTTGCGCGCTTCCATCGGTCAAGTGCATTTTGTCCACGTTCCGATACTGAGCCCCTGAGTTATTGTTCCAAGGTCAGCTGGGAGCCTGATAGAACTCTGCTCCGTGTTTGCTTGGCGTCTCGCCTACAGTTACCTTTCCAAGAATGGGAATCGAAGGCTGTTCCACCATATGTGTATCGGTTCTCATGGGTTTTGTGCATCCCGTGCAGAGCAGAATTCGCCGATGCAGCCATACGTAAGCTGTGCTTGATCCAATCCACCGTAGCTCGATGAGCTTCTTGCTAGCTGAGATGGGAAACCAGGTCAATCGGTGGAAGAGTTGTGTTTGTTTAGTTGCAGAGGGGCTTGCTGCAGGCGGCAATCGCGAATTCTCCATATGCCCGCTCTTGCAGTGCAGCACCCAAAAGCGAACAAGGCGATGGTCGGTCACCTTCCTGTTCGGGTAGTCAAGGCACTGTAGGACGGGTGACAGAGCAACGCAACTCTCAGCTTTGCAGCTAGCTCTCCACACATGTCTCGCGAATCTTTGGAAGGCTGCTGTTCGGATGAGAACCATTCTCTGAAAGAATGCCATGCTATATCACACATCGCATTGCCGATGAGGCTAGTAACAAAGATGCTCGACGGTGTCACCAGGCAGAAGATAAAGGTGTAGTCTCGGTCAGGGGTCAAGCGATGGTGCTAGGCAGCAGTTTCGGCGAATATGCCATCGTCGGAAATTCGATTTTTCTACGTAATGCGCTTCGCGATCCGAGAAGCCCATGCTGTTTGCTTCTCCTCGAACAATCCACGCCTCAACCTCACAACCGGCAAACCTCGCTACCTCTTGCCGCATCAAAGTCGACAGAAAACTTGGTACACATGTGAGACCACATGATACCGAACTGCAACTGGTCATCTTCGTTCTTTGACTTGTCCATGCTCGTATCGCTACCAAAGGTTTGTAGACTGGAAAGTTCTTACTCTCTATGATACGGCCTCAACTCCGATCAATTGACCGACATGGCAGCAGACGCGACCTTGCTTCTCAGATTGTGGGAACGTGGTGGCTGCCAAACGAATGAAGAGTTGAACTGCATAATTAAGCTCTCACAATTCGATCGTGCCGAAGACCGCGTTCTGGCTGGTTCGCTGCAGCATCGAGACAGCTTCGGGAAAGCCGAAAGAAAAGGAGTCAGCGTGCGATATTCGGAAGGGCTTCTCGGCGAGAACATCTCTTGTAACAAGTGCTTCTGCCCGATGCAAACTAACGTCACCGCATAAACACGACCTGTTTCGGGAAGAAACGCGAAGTGACTTGGGCCATAAAAGGTTGAAACAGATTCGGAAAAGCAATATCATGTTGACGAGTGACGGAGGCCCGGGCCTGCTCATTCTCTTTGACAGCCGCAAATTACTTATCTTGTCGGCAGATGGAGGCGGCGGACAAGCATTGCATCGATCGGAAGCTGAACATTGAGTCGGGACAGGAGCCGCACAAATTGGCGATGGGCGGAACAAAGATACAAGGCTGCATCTTGACATCGCTCCTTGTCAGTAGACAACCGCGGCAGTATACCAAAATATAACATTTCCTTCGCATCCAGCGTTTCAGCTAGGATGAGTTGCTTGCTTCTTCCAAATTCCCGAGAGTCACTCACTGTGTGCCACCAGCACAAGCCCTAGCTACGTGCCTTGAAAGCACGGCAGACACGAGGCATCCTGCTCCCGCCGTGCTTCACAAGTTGCTATTCGCCAAGGTGCCAAGATACTGGCTGTTTGCATGAACGGACGGAGGACCGGGGCAGGAAGCGGTATCCAGGTCTTGCTGAGCCTCAAGATTGCGATAAGCCGGAGCGAGACATATATCATATCATGTTGAGCTAGTGAGCAAGCGTGGAACCATAAGGCAGGGGGTTCCGCGCTTCGTTTGCCGAACAGAAAAGTGTGGAGAACCTGTTTCACTCAATCGTCTACCCGGAATTCCAGCATGAGCCCGAGGCGATCTTCGAAGGTGTTTCTCAGGTCAGCGCTATATTCAATACAAACGTACATATCGTTGCTCATCGTGAACACGGGCTGCCACTTGACATTGACGCGGGATCATATCGGAGGGAGCTGCTTACCATGACAGCCTCGAACATGTTCTACTTGATTGGACTCGTCTCACGATGCGAGACAGATCAGGGTCCAAGCCTCTCATGTCGCAGATTTGAACATCCTGTTGACTTTTGCAATGGGTCTCGCCAGCCTACTTTGGCGACACCACAAAACCGAATAAGCAACATCTCGTATTGCGCGTTGACAGATACAGTACCTGCATCTCGGTCCAGGTGATGCTCCGTTGCCCTTTTCTCGACGCCTTCGATCCACATTCGCATCACCTCAACTCTGTCACACTGCATATCTTGCAAGAACTTGACCCCCTTAGATGTCACATTTGTACCGGACAATCCGGAATGCAGCGCCACACCAGCCACAGTCATCATGGACGCCATGCTGTCTTGTGTTCTGGTGTTGTGTCGGCTCGGGCGAGGAGGAACCTATAATTTCTACGCAACAACGATGGAGCGGAGACTCCGGTGCTCAGTGGCCATCGCATAGCACGTCGACTGCATGAAAGAGGGGCTCGAAAAGAAAAAGAAAAAAAAAATGTAAAAGAATAAAAACGGATGTCTCGATTTTTGCCCCGCAATCGTTGTTCCACTGTTCGCACTTCTGGTCAGCTCGACCAAAACTGTCAGGAGGGACCCTTGTCTCACCCTCTCCTGGACCCTGAGCGTCTGCTTCGCTCTATCCGAGAACGGGTCCAAGCCATCTTGCGCGCTTAACCTAAATCTCCAGTACAGCACTGCATAGTAGTGGGGAGAAACGTTTCTCGCTCTCTCCTTTCTATCATGCCATTTCATAGGAGAGACGGACAGCAAACAACTCTTGGGCCTGATAAGCGAAGCTGAGCGATGCAGCAACACAGCCCAGCGTTTGATCAATATGAAGAAGAACATCCATGACGTGCTGTCATTGAAGGCCGGTCAAGTGCGAACCCGTTCTCGGATGATTCTTCCTTGACGAATGACAAGTTGAGTGGGGTTCGGCTTGTTCTCGGCATTTGGCTATCACATCACAATTTCAATTTGGCGGTTGTCACGCTGAGGCAGCCTCGATATGCCTTCTTTCGAACAATCCGCTTACCATCCATATGCTTTCCATTCACCTCATTGAAATTTACCATGTACGCTCCGATCGTCAAGCCGGAAGCGTAATTGCTTTGCGATAAGGAACAAATCGCTTCCCGCATCCCTTTTGCTTTCCGTCCAGCCGCGCTCCCGCCTTCATCCATTTTAGCGAACCCCACAGCCGTGTCTCTTCGCCTTGGCCTCGGCCTTGCTCCTCTCCCCTCCCCTCTCCTTCATCTAGAAAGCGGCTCGGATATCATCGTCTGGGTTCATGCGGTCTCATACAGAACAACGCACATCCGGCTTCGCTTGGTCTTGCGTTGATATCCGCCTATACCTGCTCGCTGATGCGCGGTCGTGACCTGAACATGCATGATGCCATCATCTCGATTTCAGACACCGACGCTTGCCTTGTGTCCGACTTCTGGTATCTCAGGTTCAACAACCGCAGCATTTTTCACCGAGGCTGCCAGATACACAGAGGCCCACATACTGACCATGTTGGGCAAGTTTTGCGACTGCCCGCCCCTTGCCCTCAATCGAACCTCGCCCCTCCTCGCTTCTCTGGACCCTTTCCCCTTGCTTCTCGGCTGCTTCTCGTAACTTTATGGTTGTCTTCGGCGATGAGTGTCCAGTGCGAGACATGCTGGGTACAATGGTAGACTTTGACGGCGGGCGAGAGACATCCTGGGAAAGCCTATGTCTCTTGGACCCTTGACTCAGCGCCGCTTGTCTCATTCCGCATATGCTCATTGGAGGCGTTGCTGAATAGCATGTTGAATTCCACGGTACCCCCGCCCAGGCCTGTGGCTTGCTTTCGGCAAAAATTTGGCGAACCTGACGGGTCTGGTATGCACATCCGACCCGTCCGTTGACACGACAAACTTGTTCGTCTAACGACTCGTATGAAGCATCCCTCAAATACCCAGGCATTGCATTACCGTGCCTGCGAGCGTTGTGAGGAGCGGTCCCGTGTCTTGCGTGACCCGCTATGTGGCGCGTTTTGGTCGTGTTTGTGCGAGACCACACGGCGGCCCGATAGCTCCTTGATCTGGAGGCGCGAATGAGGGTTGAGGACGGTCCTGCTTTACCCCGCATTGTTGTTATTGAACATCCGACATGGCGTTCCGTCTTGGCATGACTTGTATCAACAGATTGAGACGGTACCTGCATTCCAATCGACCCTTGAGATGTGCAGCCTACCATCATGAGCAAGCCTACATCCGAGTGATCAAACTGCCACAAGACCTTTGATTCGTGCAGCGCAAAGCTACACAAAGGTAGTGGCATACACGGGCTGCTTTGATTGGATGTCCCGACTCGCTCGCTCGCTCGCAAAATGCGAGTTTGAGCCGCAGCATTGCGTATCGAGACATATGGGTACATCCTTGCTCGTACCGGTTCGAGATCTTGCCATGTTTTCTGACAGAAATCGTAGACATTCGAGTCAACTCCTAAAGATTGAGATGGCGTTCCGACAGGGTTGGACTGTGTTGCAGTTGGGATATCTTGATTCGTTCCGTCTAGCGTCCCGAACGATGACATCAGGTGGTGCTTAGGTATTGCTTCAGGGACCGGAATCGGGTTCGGTCTGGACCGAAGCGACCTTCATACTTGAATTGTCAGATGCCATGGGAGCGATGCGACCAGTGGCAAGCTGCTGATCATTGCTCTAGCATTCCTCGATCGAGACTTGATCGTAACCACAACATCGACAAAAC
Source organism: Pseudozyma thailandica (assembly GCA_023212835.1). Taxonomy (NCBI): domain Eukaryota; kingdom Fungi; phylum Basidiomycota; class Ustilaginomycetes; order Ustilaginales; family Ustilaginaceae; genus Pseudozyma; species Pseudozyma thailandica. The sequence continues at coordinate 377,369 of JALCCH010000005.1, forward strand.
AAGATTGATCTTGCCATGTCCCGCTGCTAACAACGAGCACCGCATCATATCCACGCAATACACTTGGGCTTCCCAACCTTGTCCATTCGGCGCTATCAAAGCATGAGCTGCCAGTTGCTAATTTGTAGCTCAATCAATTCATTTCACGCCAGCTGATGATCGCATCTCTCTCTCTCGTTGAGCTTAATGCTTATCTCGATGGATCCGCCTTACCAGCAGTTTCAACAGGAGAATAGCTGGTCAGCACTGCCACACGAGCTGGCTGTCTTGCATCCATGCCAGACATCAAAATCGAAGTTGTAAGAATGCTTGCGAACAGAAAAGTCAAGATTTACACTAGTACAAAGAGGTCCTCCCGGCTACCTGACCCTGGAAGGTAACAAAGAACACGGAAGAACTCGGACAGCGGGACGACCTTCACGAGTCCATCTCGCTAACACACTCCCAAGCGCCCTTCAAGTTCTCCTTCCACAAGGTAATCTTTCCATCTCCACAGCTGACTGCCAGCACGTTTCCACTGACGCTCCAGCTGACCCTCCAGACGGTATCGGGGAACTTGTTGCCTCCCGCTGCAGCAGCACCGCTCGCTGGTGTTGGGGTGAGGGCAGTCTTTGTCCATGCAGCAGTTGGCGAGTCCTGAGTCCAAATGAGCACGGTGCGATCCTGAGAAGCGGTAGCGAGGTAGCTGCGAGGAAGACCGACATTGGGGGCGAAAGCGACATCGCGCACCCAATCCGAGTGGCCTTGCAATGACTCTGCTTCGACAAATCGGTTGGCTTCTTCGCTGAATTGCCAGATCTTGACCGTGTTGTCGCAACCAGCCGAAGCGAAGCGCTTGACGAGCTTGTTTTCGCCAGTAGGGGCGGCGTTGGGTCCGGTCGACTGTGCGGAAATCAGAGAGCCAGGGACGACAGCAGGAGCCCAGGAGACGGCATTGCAGCCGACTGGGTGGGCGGCTACGAGATCAACGGCCCAGGTACCATCGTCTGCGAGATATCAAGCCGAGGAGTTGGATTAGTCAGTTAGCATGAGGTACGATCAAGAGATGATCGGATGAGAGGATTGGAAGAAGCTTACTGTTGAACGTGAGAACGGAGACATTGCCGTCCGACGAAGCGCAGGCAAGGATAGAGCCAAGCTCGTGAGGAGCCCACGAGATCGAGTTGACGGATGCAGTGTGAAGAGTGTGCTCCTTGATCTTTGTCCAGCCGCCGGCCGAAGATTGTGGGGCACCGTACGCCGACTGCCCATATGGTCCTTGGTTCGAGTTTCCTGCCGCAGCGCCATTATCCTTCCAGATGATGACCTTTCCATCGTACGAGCAGCTCGCGAGGATGTCACCGAAAGTGGGGTGGGCCCAAGCAACCTGCCAAACGGGGCCCTGGTGACCGTGAAGAGTCTCTGCGTTGTTGGAAGGAGTGCCGTTGACGATGTCAAACACCTTGACGGTGCGGTCTGAAGAGCAAGTAGCAAGTCGCTTGCCATAGAAGTCGAGCTGTGCGTCGTGAACCATGTCCTCGTGCTGTGTCTCGATGTTCTTTGGTCGCTCAGCCGAGAGCGAGAGCCCCGGGGCGGAGGAAGAAGTAAGGGTTGCCATTGTCGTCGCTGCTTGCTATGTCTTTATCAATGTATTGGTGTTGGCGGCAGCAGTGTCGTGATTACGTCCTCTCCAATGCGCTAGATGTACGTGTACGGAAGACAGAAGCGCTGACGGGAAGAAGATGAAGTGCTCAGTGGAGTAGATGTCAGCTCGAAAGCATCTGTGTGTTTGTGGGTGACGATGCGAAGACTTGGTTGGGCGGTTCCAGCGCATCGCTGCACAGACGCCAAAAAAGGCGCGTGCGAGTGTGAGTTGGATCTTGCTGTATTAGTCAGTATTTGTGATTACATCTGATTTTTCTCTTTTCGGATTTTGTAGCAAGAGTCTAACAATCTGCAATTTTAGAATTGGCAAGAGCATAGCCGTTCTATTGCCGGCAATTTGACCGTCGGAAAGCGCCATTTTTGCCGATTTCCCTTGCCGTTTTCCTTTGCCGTTTCCCAACGCTTTCCCGCTTTTTCTCGATTTCGAAGTGCGAATTTCTGTCCGCCCAAAAGTCTCTTTCAAACCCCCACACTGACGTCTGATTCTGACAGATTGGGATTAGAGGGAGCACAAGTGGGCAGCCAGTTGCCGAGACCTCATCCAAACCCTTGCTTGCTCATCTGTCTCTCTCGGTTGTACCCCCACAGATCGTATTGGTCAACTCCGTCTAGGGCCGCAGGTATCCTCCTTTGGTTCAGCTTCTTCCCACGCGAACGATTCTTATGCCTTCCACCATCACACCTTGGGAACGACGATTGCTCTTTGCGGTCTCCATCATCGGTCTCCACATCGGCCTGTACTATCTCGACATTGGTCTCAGTCGTGCTTGGGACGTTTACTTCTTTGGTCAGAACCCCGCCGTCTTTCGCTTCTGGGTTTGCTTCATTCTCACTCTGATCTTTGTCTTCAGGGAAAGCTACGTCTACGAACCCCCAGCATTGCAAGGACGACGCGCGCGCTCGCCCCAGTCTGTCTTCGAGCGTTACTTCAACCAGAGGGCAACTTTATCAGGTTCTTGCCTCGGCCTCGGCCTCAGCCTCGTCCTGTTGGAAGTCAGCCTGGCTCAGCGTGATATTTACATCTTCGGCAAAGACGGAACGGTACGACTAGGGCTTTTGCTGCTTCTGTGTGCATTGCATTGGTACAGAGAGATCTTCGAGCCTCACCCGTAAGCAGCACGATACGAATTATCCAGGACCTCCTTGGGCTCACCTAACACCATGCAGCGAAGTTCCTCTATATCCTCTCAACGGAGCAATGAGCGAAGTCCTTTGCTCTCGGCGCAAACATCTGGACCATCAGACGATATGATCCCATCGCGGTCCCTCACACCGACCTACAAAGCCGGTCCTCGATCTCGCAAATTTTCCACTAGTCTCCCACGCCCTTCACTTGATACCAACATCTCCGCAGAGACGGCTCGTCTCCTCGACGAAACGCCGAGCGCATCCTCACCGCTCCACGACGATACCATCGATGATGACATCGAACACGGCGGTCAAGGCGGCGTCAACGAGCTCCCCTTCCCGCACCAATCCGACCCCTCCAAACCTTTTCGACCCAAGAATTACACTGCCAAGAAGAATGCCTCCAAACTTCGTGGGTTTGTCAAGCGCAATGAAGGCATCCTCCTCCTTGGTCTGGCACAACTCTTTTTCTCCACCATGAACTTTTTTTATAAACTCATCAACCTTCTCCCACCAGAGGAGAGCGCACCAGTCACGGCGCTTGAAATCATCTTCATCCGAATGTCGATTACCTGGATTGGGTGTGTTGGGTTCATGCTAGTCAGTGGGGTGGAACACCCGATCTTGGGCCCGCCGGAGGTGAGGAAGCTGCTAGCGCTCAGAGGATTTGTAGGGTTCTTTGGGTTGTTTGGGTTGTACTATTCGTTACAATTCTTGTCGTTGGCGGATGCGACGGTGATTACCTTCCTTGGACCGTTGGCGACGGGGTTGTTGGGGTATTTAGTGCTGAGGGAGCCGTTTACGTTGAGAGAGACGTTTGGAGGCATTGTCAGTTTGGGAGGTGTAGTGCTGATCGCAAGGCCGGCGTTCATCTTTGGAAGGAAGGCGGCGGATGCGGATGAGGATGCACCGCTCATCATCACCAATGCCACCACTAGCGACGGCTACAACACAACCACGCAAATGGGCTCGGCGATTGTCAAACACATTGTCGACAACCTTACCCCTTCCGACCTCGTGAGACGCAGCACAGACCTCATCAACAGCACAACCGTTTCCGCAATGGATGGCGTGGTGACCATTTCCGGTGCAACCGAGAAACAACGCCTCTTTGCCGTCGGCCTCGCCCTGCTCGGCGTCTGCGGCGGAGCCGGCGCTTACATCACCATCCGTGCCATCGGTCGTCGCGCCTCGGCCACCCATTCCGTCGCCTACTTCTCCCTCTACTCCACCATCGTCTCGGCCTTCTTCATAAGGTTTACCAAAACTCCCTTCGTCCTCCCCTCCCAACCCAAATGGATCGTCCTCCTCATCTGCGTCGGAATCTTTGGCCTCGCTGCGCAAATCCTCCTCGCAATGGGCCTTCAGAGGGAGAAAGCAGGCAGGGCGGTGAGCGTGACGTACCTGCAGATCGTGTATGCGAGTTTGTATCAGTTGATCTTCTTGCATACGCCAATCCAGCCGTTGAGTGCAGTGGGAATTGCCGTGATTCTCATCTCTGCTGGTTGGGTGGCTGCAGGAAAGTCGTAGACACGCACATTGTGCAGTCATGTTAATAGACATCAGAGGAAATACACATCAATTTCACTTGTCCACCATTTTAACATCGCTTGCTCTGTGATCGCCAATCGACGCCACCCACTTGTGGTTGCTGAGACAGACCATGTAATGTGTTGACTGTAGTACCCGTGATTCCGTAGCACCCGTGAAAAGCAGGACGTCACAAACAGTCACTTCAGCAGTGTTTTACCTGATTGTCATGGTCACTTCCATGTGTTCTACCTCTTTGGCAGCAACGTTGAGGTGGACTTTCAAGTCAGCTGGTGAGTCAATCACATGTCTCTCTACTGGACATGGCACTGATGATCTGGCTGCGCAGGCTCAATATGATACTGTCGCACCTCGAAGAGGAGCAATGCAAAATGGCAGCGCTTTTTGGCACTTCACCAGTATACTCACTTTTTATGATACTTGCTGTTCAGGCTAAACAACTAGCCACAGTAGCCAATGCCATCCTTATTCATAATTTAGCGATTGATTGTGTCAAGCAATTCATGCTAGGTCAAGGCATGCAAGTCTGCCCATTGTCGCAATTGTTGATGGTGAACACAGCAATTTTCTGCCTCTGGTGAAGTGCCGACGTGAATGCGTGCCAAAAAGTGCTCAAAACCCTGACACTGGCCGAGTGACTGCCAATTTCAGGGCTGTTGTTCTGTCTCACACAGCTTGTCTTGTAGTGGTTGTGACAACCAGTGAATCAATGGAGCATGCTGCCAACTTTGGAGAGAAGAGGCTGTCTCTGATTCAGGTGATGTCAACATGCTTTCCATCACACCAGATGTTGTTGAAGATATTTTCGAGATGCTGCTGAAGTGCTGTTTTTGGCATTTTCGACATCACGGGTACTACGGGATCACGGGTACTACAGTAAACACGTTAGTCCTTCTTTACCTCATGGTCACAGACGTGAAGACGTCCACACAGGTAAGTTCAAGACTAGGCTTAATATTGCCAAATACGTCGAGCAGCACGAGAGTGTGCCCCTCTCTTGATGTGACTCTACGAAGGCTTTGACGAGCGTATTTGTGAAACGCCTCTGAAAGGCTATTCCGGAGCTGGAGCCGGAGGCCAGCCAACGAATGCACTGACAGGATGCGGTGCAGTCTTCTCCGCCGGCTGATTGATTGGCAGATCCGAGATCCAGCCAGGTTTTTTGTCTCGATCGAGATCATCCTCAAAGTCATCCTCCTCATTGCTGTTCGCGCTCTCTCCCAAGCCTTCTGCTCCCAGCAACTCCGCACCTGCCACTCCAGCAATCAAGTCCAATCCACTCGTCATCTCCTTCTCGCCCGCCAATTGCACTGCCGCACCCTGCGTACCCGCCCTTTCACCAGCATGACCCGTGGCAGCAGCCTCCGCAGGTGCACCGACCTTGTGATGCCTCTTCTTCAAGCTCAGATCCAACCTTCGGAAGGCAGACTGCATGATCTGGAGCTGTCGATTCGATGCTGTGAATCGGCTCGAAAGTTGTCTGAGCAAGTCATAGGCGAGCACCAGCAGCTCCTGTGCCTCCTTCAGGATCGCGTTTGAATTTGGATCTTGCGATGGATCCATCAATCGAGAGGTGATATAAATGGCGGGTATCAGACCACGGCCGGTCTGACTGAGCTGATAAGACATGACGGAGCCGAAGTCGGTATAGTCTCCACGCTGGATCATCTTGCGTTGCGAGAGAAGCAGCTCGCGACACCACTTGACCATCTCGTCTCTGTAATCGATGCGCGGGGGTTGGCGTGAGATGTTTGTGTTCGCCATGCAGAAGAGATGGCGGTAAATGAAGATCTTGATGAAAGCGGCTGTTGTGCGGAGCCTTTCCACATGCGCCTGATACATGGGGTCGTCCTCGTGAGCTGATGTCGGCTTGGGCGTGTCTGCGAATCGGAAATCATCAGTCAGCTCTAGCTCCTCTTCAAAGCCGATAGCCTCGTGATCAGCCATGCAGCTCTCATCGTGGTTCTCTGACTGTCTTGGCCTTTTAGGCTTCTTTCGCATGACGCGCTCAAGCGCTGCGGATGAGCTGCAGGCTGGAAGATTGATCTTGTCAATGACGCGCTCTAGAACGCAAAAGAGGCGAATTGCAGCTCGGTGCCACGGCCGAAGCGTGCAAGCGCGATCGAATGAGGTCGCAGCAGGCAATCTCTCGGTGTACTCGTCCGAGATGACATCAATCTCGGGCACGTCGATATCCGAAAGGCGCAGCATGACCGGCCTTCCGTAAGCAGCTGAGATCTTGTCCCCACAGTACACTGCCCAGAGCGTGCGGCGACGAGCCTCGATCTCGGACCTCGTGAAGGCATCCGTGTAGGTTTCTGCAGACCTGTGGAGTCCGACGTCGAAGCACTTGGACACGCATCCGTTGATCAGATAGTGCGCCCTGGTGACACCGAAGGGACCCGAGGCACCAAAGCAGTAATGAGAAAGGTAGAAGAGCGCTTGGATGTAGTTCAAACTTGCCCAGTCTGTATTTTTGGGAGCAAGCCTGCGAATATCGAGATACAACTCGAAGAAGCCAAAATCACGGCCCCACTCAGCTGCATGACCACCCTTGACACTTCCTGCCTCCTGGCGAGCTGCAACAGCGCAACAGGCAATGACGAGGCAGACGAAGGTGGGATTACGTCGTTCGTTCTCGTCCTTGAGTGTAGCAAGGAATTCAGAAAGGATAAAGGTCGGCCACAGAACGTAAGTTGTCGAAAGGAAAGTGTGCAGAAGAGAACGTCGGTGCTGCGAAGGAATCTTGGTACCCATGAATGCCCAGAGATCTTCAGGAGCTGGACCGGCCTCGACATACGTCTTCGCTGGACGATCTTGCTCCAACGTGGCGTTTTTGTCGTTCTTGAGTGCCATAGAATGTGTGTGGCTCTGGGAACGGGCTCGACGAGTATCTTGAGGATGTGGTGGGAAGGTTGCTGGAGAAGTCTCTGCGGATCGATCGGATGTGCTGGCGACAGAGAGTGCTGGATGCGCCGGAATTTGCACAGAAGGGAATCGTTCAGGTGTGGGACCAGCCGCTGCGTCAAAAGTGAAGGGCACGTTGAGAGAAGGAGCGCTACCACCGAGTGACCAATCGGCAGCAAGAGAATCCGGGAAAGCACCTGTTTGTGCACCGAGACCAGCGCCGACACCGCTACCATGAGAATGTGGCGATAGGGACTCATTTTCGAGAGCAAACATTTGCATATTGACGCCATCCTGATTTTCGCCTTCGAGGACTTGCCATAATGCGTCCAGGAACTGTTCGTTGGCCAGCTTATGATACTCATGAAGGTAGGAGAGCGTGCCGAGACCAGACGATAACGACAGGGCTTTGAGATGTCCAAACTCATTGCGATAGATAGAGTCCTGAAGTTGGCGGCAGGGAGGACGGCAGCAAGGAGGACAAGGGAACGAATCAGATCAGCGATCTATGACATGATTGGTGTGTCTAAGAAAGGGGGGGTTAAGAGTCAGCAAGCACTTACATATGGGTAAGCTAGGTATCGGTGACGAGCCGGGTCAGGCTTGGGAGGCCAAGCGACAGTGTGACGAGAGCGTTCGTAAGGAGTGTTGGGCCACGGAATTGCGGAACCAGACCTCTCTGCTCGTGCATCAATGTCAGCGTGTCGGCTGGACCGATCGAACGAGATGTCAGCTTGTCCACGGAAAGAATAATCTGGTCCTGTCCATGCTTCTGGCAAAGCTTCGTTGGACAGTGATGATGACGAGGGACCGGCTGGATGGGCAAAATAAGCTTCAGCTGGTTCCTCGCCAGGACGCCAGTCCCTACAGACCAGGCCGAGGCTGGTGCAATTCTTGCATGGTCGGACGTCGCCGCACTTAATTTTGCGTGCCTTGCATCGATTGCAGGCTTGTCGAACCCTGGTGCGCTTGGGACCACGATCGGCTTGCGCTCGTGCTGCGCTGTCTTCTACAGTGTTGGAGCGGTCACGCTTAGCGGAAGATGGAGAAGACGTTGGATTCGAGGCAATGGAAACGGGCGATGGTCCCGTCGACATGGTGTGGAACTTGGGTCGGTCGGTATGAATGATTTAGAGCCAGGTTGTGGATGAAGCTATGAGGGCAGGGGGCTGATCTCGGAGCGTGTCGGGCTATGCGAGCGTCAAAGTAACGTATGTAGATCGAGTCCAATGTCATAAGCGTGTCAAGCTTGGTGAATCCATGTGAGGGTAGCGTCGGGAATCGAGACCGTCGATGCTGCGCTCCAGCAGAAAGTCGTAGACAGCGAGTTTGCGTGAGTTCAAGAAGGCAACTTGCGACGAAATGACGATGACGGTGATGATAGGAAAGGAAGTCGCTCAAGCCGATGTGCGAGGTGACAAGTGTAGGGGAGGACGTGGTCAAAGCGGGAGATGTGATGCTTGTTCAAACCGAACTGAGGTGGAGAATCTGTGAATATTGAGAACAAGCTTTGCAGTAAGATTCAAGGCGCGGGGAAGAAGTTGGAAAATCAACGCGGTGGCAGCTCTGTCTCAGTCCGAGCAAGCCACTTTATCTTTGTTGATCCGAGAAGATTGTAGAGAGCCAACGTCAATTCCCAGACTGAGATGGGTACCAGCATTCGGCATAATCGTCATTTGGCCATTTCGCAGGTACTCGGAGCCAATGCGGAAGCATGCGGAAAGGGCAAAGAAAAGTGTATGTTGGGTATGCGAGAAGCGCAGGGTGCAGCTGAGAGTGAAAGAATTTCCGTTAATCTTAAAATTTATCTCTGAAAAGGCAAAATAATACAGTGTAATTTCCATTGTGATTGGAAGTCTCAGAGGAAAAACCAGAGTGACCGGTGAGTCTGGCTTCAGGACCTTGACCTCTTTACAGAATTGACCGTCCAAGGAGCAAGCCACGAGCGCCAACGCGGTCACTTCCGCGCGTTCAAACCAGTTGTGCAGCTGAACGCCGAAACTCTTCCGACTCGCGTGTACTTCCGTGTCGGGTGATTGAAATGTTACTCCTCATCAACATGCCCTGTCGGTGAATACTGTAGTCAGTCACCAAGGAAGCCCAATCTACTGTACTGTACTGTACTGTACTGTACTGTACTGTACTGTAGGATTACAATGAGAACTCCTTCATCTGACGTGTAACTCTGAGGAAATAACAGCAAGTCTGGGGGTGGAGGCACTGTCGTGCTGCCACAAGGTGGTCTGGTACGAGCCACTACGTTGCATGATACTGATGCATGCTGCATCGAGGCAATGCATATGTATCTGCCCCCCCGATAATTTCCGATCGAGACTATGTAGGCGCTTTGCCCGCCCAACAAAGATGTCTCTGACACGATATCGAAGTCCTTGGCTGCGGCGTGCCAGTGCCCTCATCGTCTTAAACGTTCAGAGCCGTGTCACAGCAGCTCTCAGCTTCCTCTCCTTCATCTTTTCATCTTCAATGATAATTTCCGTTTGGCACAAGCGGGATGGATCTGTTGCATGAGGGGCATTCGATCCGGAATAAGAAGATTTGACGGATGACGCTGCAGGCGTGAAGCGACCACAGTATGATTGATCCAGATCAAATTCAAACAGCGCGAAGATCCTGCTTGCTGCTGCTGGAAAAAGGGTTCATCGCGGAAACATCCGGCATTGAGCACGCGTATCTTTGATATTGAAGCCAGCAGAGTGTTGCGGATGTCTCCGTCATTGCGGTATTCGAATTACTATTCCTTCGGCATGATTTCCTTGCTCTGGTCGAGCGTCATATCAACGGCACGCAGCCTCGCCACGATGTCTGCGCTGAGCTCGGGTATGCTTGGGACGTAGCCAAGATGCTGGGTTCTTCATGCGAACAAGTGCCGTTGCCCGTCAATATTCCAATTGGAGCTGGTTTTGAAGAAAGTGGTCGACCCAAGCTGCAAAGCTCTCATGCACCTCGTCGGGAGGCCTCGCCCCGCGTTTCTCGTCTTGCTCTCGGTATTTACCGGTACGAACTGTTGTCAGCAGCATCACATCCAATCGATAAGATTGCGGTCAATTGAGATGCGAAGATCAGCATGCGGGGTATCGAGGTTGTGAATTACAGTACTCACCAATCACTCGACGCAGACCAAGCTGCCAAGTACCTTCACCGAGATCCGCATCCATATCGTCACCGATCTAGTAATTTCCGACGGTGCCAGAGAATAAAATTTCAACGACTTGGAGTCTAAGCTGCTGCGTATTCGCTAATTTGCACTTGACACTGCCGGCAATGTCAACTCACAATGATGTTGGTGTAGTCATCCAGTGTCTTGTCCGCCGGTATCATGCCCGCTATGCATTCCTGCAGAAAAGCTTTGCTGGGCTTCCCACACACTGTCGTGGAAGTCGCATTGCGATGAGAAGCTGTTTCGAGAGCTGCAACGAATGCCCCTGGACCCATGGAGAGAGCAGAGCCGTTGCTCGGGCGATGATACAGTGCTGAATCCAGGTGCAAGTCGGTCAACGCGATGCGAACACATTAGCGAAGGAAAGAACCGTTAGACATCACGTTCCGGGAATGACGGAACCTACCACGATGAGTTGCGATCAATGAGACTGGCTCTCGAGCACTGTATTCGCCAGTGAGCAGCCGGAAAGCTTCATCGAGCCATTTGTGTGTCATCAGATCTGGGCACAGTCCGATGAGCACGGCATTGCACGATCGCAAGCGTTCTTTGTCCTCGGTACTGAGAAGCTCTGGATCCATCTCGGCACGAGCGAAGAAGCAAGCCTTCGAAAGTCGTGGGTCTTGTCGGAATGCGTTTTGCGCTGAGGGGGACAGAAGCAGAAGTGCACGGAGCTGCTTACGTGCCACAAGGCGATGCGCAGCATCCAGACTTGTGAAGACGTCGTCGGACGTTACTAGATCTGCGCCAAGGCCGACTCGCCGCAAGCGTGACAGAAGCGAATGGGATGATTCTTTGCTGGTATTGCTACAAAATCGAACGCTGAAACAATCTGGATCGTGTTGCTGCGCACAACGAAGCTTCCGAATCGCCTCAACGGCTCCTGGCGTTGGTGTGTCTCCAATGTGGCATGTGCCGTTCAGGTCGATCAATAGGTTGTATCTTGCGACCGTCATGGTGCGAGAGGCCGAGCTAATGCTTCGAGTTGAGCACGTAGATAGTTGTAGGACCGTGTTGTAGCGCGGACCTGCCGCCATTACAGGACAGCGGGAAGAGCGCTTGCTCGAAGGTGGTGGAAAGAAGACTGATCGACTAGAGCGCTGTTGTTCAATATGCGCCCAACGGTGCCTGGCCGGCATTGTGCGCTCCGTGTGGCCGTGAATGTGAAAAGCACCGGCTATTAGTGTAGGTGCATGTGGAGAACAACGCGCAAAATGGGGTGTTGAACGCTTGCCTTGACGAGAAAAAAAAAAAAAAAAAAAAAAAAAAAAGACAAAAAAAAGAAAAAATGCAGACAGCAAGATTTCCGAAGTCTTATCCAGCCCCCGGGATGCCATGTAGTTCGTAAGAGCCGATTGGCAAGAATGCGGCTATCAGCGCTCGTTCGCTGGTCGGAAACGCTGGTAGAAGTCCTTCATCTTGGCTTCGCAGCTCTCCGAGAATGTCTCAGGAAGCTCGCCCACCATAACTGCGGGACTGCCTGCAAAGATGGAGAAAGACGGAATCACGGTGTTCGGCGCAACGACACTACCGTCTAGGACACGAGCGCAGTCCTTGATGATCACAAAGCGTCCTACGAGACAGTTGGCACCGATTTCGACGTGCGAGCCCACTGAGGCTGCTTCTAGCACTGTATTGGCTCCGACTGAGACGTGGTCGCCCACTTTCATCGGATAGTAAGAGAAGACGCTGCAGCAGGACAGTAAGGTCGAGCGAGCGGACAACATGGTCAGGAAATGAAAGACGGGACCTGCTTTCCTCCTTTTGATAAACTCACCCCTTGTACGTCTTGTAAGGCGGACGAATCACGCTCGATTCAGCCAGAAGGCAATATCTACCGATGAAGATCGCTACAGATTGAGTCTGCTGACCGCTGCCAGTTCCTGGTGCGGTAGTGGATGGTGCGATGCGCTTCAAGTCTCCGCGGATGATGGTGCCGTGCTGAATGATGCATTTGCCTCCGAGGATGATGTTCTGGGAACCCAGAATTGTTGCTTTTCTTGAAACCTTGTTACCCGTCAATGCGGTCTGGATGTACTCGTTCGGGTGGTAAGGAACCACGTGGCTGATGGTAGACGGCATCTCATTGCCTGCATCCGCGCCGGGAAAAGCTTGATACTGGAAGGTAGGACGGTAAGGTCAAAGCAGGGTGCGTGCCAGAGCCGAGTGTTGGTTTGATTGGCACGCTTTATTTCTCCACTGCACCCTCCTCGCGTTGGACTCGCGAATTCGGAAATCGGATTTGGCACGGTTCAAGTCGGTGATGCACGTCAAGCTTCGCTCCACACATACACGCTGCAGCGTGCCATTTGCCTCCTCACCATACGTCCACTTTCTCACTCTTCTTCGACTTCAAGTCTCTCTTCCTGATTCGAGAACCTCAACAGCATCGTACAGAATTGAAGCCGCCACAATGGACGTGACCAAGGCCGTGTCGGCCTACATACAGCGCATGATAACAGAAGTTCCTGGTATCAAAGTCCTACTGCTCGACCAAGCCACGACCCCAATCATCTCAACCTCATTCACTCAGTCATCGCTTTTGACTCATGAGGTATATCTGACAGATCGTATCGACAATCTGAGTCGCGATCGGATGCGCCATCTCAACTGCATTGCCCTCTTACGTCCAACACCGGAGTCCATTTCTGCTCTCACCAGCGAATTACGCCAGCCTCGCTACAAGTCCTACTGGCTCTACTTCACAAATGTACTGCAAAAGCAAGACATCGAGCTCCTTGCGGAAGCAGATGAGCATGAGGTTGTCAAGGAGATACAGGAGTTCTTCGCCGACTACCTGCCGGTCAATTCGGACCTCTTCTCACTCAATATCGACACACCTCCATCACGCATATGGTCCGACAACCCAATAACCTGGGACGAGCAGAGCCTCGACCAGCATGTCAAAGGCCTTTTGGCTGTGCTTCTAAGCCTAAAGAAGAAGCCTGTCATCCGTTACGAAAGGATGAGCTCACTCGCGAAGAAGCTGGGCGAGGAACTATCAGTACGTGCAGCTCCCCCTTCCTCCGCATGCCCCGGGGATGCTCAGCCGTCTGCGCTGCTCTCAAAAACTGACACTTGAATCATCTCGCATTTCTTTTTCTGATACAGTATCAAGTCAACAACAGCCAGGCGGGCCTCTTTGACTTCAGGCGGACGGAGAATGCGCCTTTGCTTCTCGTGCTTGATCGAAGGAATGACCCCGTGACACCACTGCTTACCCAGTGGACCTACCAAGCCATGGTTCACGAGGTGCTCGGCATTCGCAATGGCCGAGTAAGCCTCGCGGATGCGGACGGCATTCGACCGGAGCTTCAGGTAAGTTGGCGCTCAGTAGATCTTGCGGATTCTCCACTGGAGCGGTGGTGAAGTTGGAACTTACATCCTCTCAATTCAACCCCCAACTTCGATGATCGCAGGAAATCGTTTTGTCTGGCGACCAAGATCCGTTCTTCTCTGCTAACTTATATGACAACTTCGGCGACCTGGGCGCCTCGATAAAGAAATACGTACTCGAATACCAATCCAGAACGGCGTCGAACGCGTCTATCGACACAGTGGCGGACATGAAGCGCTTTGTAGAGGAATATCCGGAGTTCCGCAAGCTGGGTGGAAACGTCAGCAAACATGTCGCACTGCTCGGCGAGCTCAGTCGCCGTGTGGAAAAGGAATCGCTGCTTGAGATTTCGGAACTTGAACAAAGTCTCGCCAGCGTCGAAAGCCACGCTTCGGATCTTAAGGCTGTTCAGTCGATGATCGAATCGCCAAAAATCAATCACGATGCAAAGATCCGTATCGCAATCCTTTACGCCCTGCGCTACCAGAAGTCACCGAGCAATCAGATCCAAAAGGTGGTGCAGGACCTCTTGAAAGTAGGTGTACCTGAAAGTCGCGCAGCGTTGGTGTTCGTCACCCTCAACCTCGCAGGAGCGGAACAACGGCAGGATGATTTGTTCGCGAACGAGAACTTCTTCTCCAGGGGCAAGAGCGCGCTGAAAGGTCTGAAGGGCGTCGAGAACGTTTACACGCAGCACACTCCACATCTTGTGCAGACCATAGACAATCTCATGCGAGGTAGATTGAGGGACACCAGCTATCCGTTCGTTGCATCAAGTCAATCAACAATGTCTTCGATCCCCTCAGAACGGCCACAGGACGTCATCCTGTTCATCATTGGGGGCGCTACCTACGAGGAAGCGCGCTCTGTTGCCCTTCTCAACGCACAACATCAGCGAGGCGCACAGCAAGGATCCCAGCAGGTTCCTGTCGGTGGTGTGGTTGGAACGGGCACCCGATTCTTACTAGGAGGCAGCTCGATACCCAACAGCCGCATGTATCTGGACATGATCCAAGACGCAGCGTCACGATTTGACGGAAGAGTCGCAAAGCCTCCTGCCAACCTGGGAAGTGGGGGACCGGCTCTCAATCTCAGCATCGGGCCGGTGCAACTTGCTGTTGGTGGAGCAAATGGCACGAGGCAGGACGGATCTGTTGCTGGAGCAGCTGCCAATTTGCTCGATCCGGAGTATCTTGGTGAGGCGGCAAGTGGCGCAAGGGACTTGGCTACGGACATCTTCAGTCGTGTGCGGAGAGGTGTCGAGGGCACTATCAGTGGTCTGCAATGAAGTGATTCCAACGCCAACGAAGCTCAATTCGTGTTCCAGATTCGGCTGTGTTAGCGCCGTGGCGTGAGCTCAATGTGAGCAGATGAGTCTCATCTCTACACGGAGCTTGCTTTGCAAGTGTTGCAGCATTCACTCCATCGTAAGAGTTGAATGAGCAGATATAGACATAGACAGTCTGCAAGCCAGGACAAGCACGGTTCTTCAACTTGACAGTCAGCCTGGTAGAGTGCTTTTCTCGACAGCTGGGTTAGCTTACTTCAATACAAAGTAGCCTTCTATTAATGCATCAACTGCTCTGTCCTAATTATCATCATTGAAAGGAAAGTGGTGTCAGGGAAACCATCCAAGCAACCACTCTGGGTGGCTTTCAGGTGGAGTCTGCCCCCACCCAACCCCAGGTGGCTGCATGGAAAAATCCCTGATCCCACCGCAATACATCTCTCTGGCTCAATTGGCTCAATCAACTGCACACACTGAAAGTTACTGCATTAGGGGCATTCAATGCGCTGCTTCAGAATAAGTACCTCAAGAGGAGCTATGAGGAAGTAAAGCAATCTGCCTGCCAAACTGTACTGTACACTAAAGTGGGACAAGACTAGAGCAACAATAACGCATGCATTGGATGTCTCTAGTGAAAATTATTGTACAAGAACATCATGGTGGCTTGCAAAGATAAGAGAGGGATGAAAGGCTAGTCAGCAAGATGTTAGAGCAACTTGTCACCGGACCCTATTCTGGAATCTGGTGAAAATGTGTTAGGACCATAGGGTCTGAGTACTGCAGGCAGCTATGGTTGTGGGGGTAGTACAGCTGTCAAGGGGTCACACAAACGTCCGTGGAAGGGGTCAAGCACAGTACTGGGTTGCTAGATAGCGTAACTAAGTAATACATGTGACGAGGTTGCTCGAGAACCTTGACAGGGGGGAGGGGCACAGAATACTTTGCACAACCCTGGGGGCCAGGGAGTGTTTCTTATCAAAGACGCCGCAGGCGCGGGTTTGCAGGGGCTGGAGAAAGAGATCAGGGAGAGGATCTGGAACCACAATGCTGGGTTGTGACAAAATGCGACTTTTGGCGGATTTCATAATGAAACCTGCTGAGAAACAACTGCCCAGGTACAAGGCCAGACAGCTGCTGCAAGCATTGTTGGACAGCTTGGGAAGAGCTTGGCTTGGCTGCAATAGCTAGGCTCAAGCTAGAGGTGATCAGGGATGACAACAACAAGGCTTAGGAGTCAAGGTTGACACTACACCACCATTGCCACCACCAGCCAATCACAGGATGGACTTCTGTGCCACACACATGTCAGTCTCAGACAATGGGGAACCATCCCCATTGTCTGAGACTGGTTCCCCATTGTCTGAGACTGACATACTGCCTCACTTGATGTACCAGGTCCTTGTTGAGCTCACTATATATACTCATTCATGTCCAAGTGGAACAGCCAGGAGCTCATCCACTCTACTTTACCCTTTGTACACCGGGGTCATGTTAGTCATCCGTGATTTTTGCCACCTGCTAGCCACCCTTCAAGCCACCCAGGGTGGCTCATACGTGGAGCCAACCAAACAGGTGTGGCTGACATGGAGGTTGAACCACCCAGAATGGCTCACTGGGTGTCGGAATAATGATTAACGCGTTACGCTATCGTGACTATGGATGACTTCACAGGTAATCTGTGAGATGACCTGTGTAATCCGCGAGGAACTTGAGGGACAAGTGATGAGGATTATACCACTTGTATTGGACAAGGAGTTACGGGGTATTGCGTGCTCTGAAGTGTGGTTTATATACATGTTGTGCTCTGCGGCAAATGTTACTAGTGAAAAAGTTTTCTTACCCGGTCAATCTCCTCTCCCGCAGGGGATTCCCGGGGAGGTCTGGACGGCGGTCTCTCCTTCGCCTTCAGTGAGGTGAAGTGCCTAGCTCGTCCATGATTGGTCTGGATTACCTAGGTAATCCCTAGGATTTGTTGGGTAATAGGCGAGCTGCTTGTCGTTGAGCTGCCGCAGTTTCTTCTGACTTTTACCCAATAATTCTCCTCGCTTCGCGCTTTTCTCCCGGGTAATCCTGCGGCTTTATCCCCAGGAACGCGCGTAGTGCTGAGTGAGATTGGGGAATCGGTGCCCCTGATTGCCGATATTCTAACACTGAGGCTCATCAAATGTAACTTTGCGTTTCTCAGGATGTGACTTGACATATTTTTGCGGCTTTTGTGAATTTCTCGCCGAATTCTATCAACAGAGACTCAACTTGACTACATGTAATTGGAGGTAGATTTTCACAGTGATATCAACAAATCACACATGAAAAAGCTGAATTAGACCTTGACCGAATAATGGGCCACTGAGCGCAATCACGTTGTTTTCAATGATTTTCGAAGTAATGACTTGTGCGGACAGCTCACCGTGAAATAATCCGACCAAATGCTTTTTAAGGTGATTTGTGACCGAGTTATGGTCCAATTCGGGTGATTTGCCAGTCACGTTACCGCCAGAAAATACTTTCAAGCAAATTATCGTGTCAAATTTAGTTGACCCGCCTCTTTTCTTTTTTTGACTTTTCTTTCTTCTTCTTTCGATAATAACTATTTCGTCTCATCAACTTAAGCTGGATTTCCAGAATCACATTGTAAGAAACGACAAGTTGCGTCCGGGTTTCCACCCAAGCAACCACCTCGGGTGGGTGCTAAGGTGAACCCCGCGGGAAACCACCCTCGACTTGGGTGGATAGGTTACTTCTTGCGGGGTACGCAATGGACCCACCCGGGGTCGCTGCTTGCTTTGCTTAGCCGGACATGACTTTTCCCTTCTTTTACGAATTGACTGGCTCTTCAATTCATATCGTGAACAAACGTCAACTCACGGGAGCTGAGCGACCCGCATGCCAGGCTTTGCGCTGCCACCCAGGGTCGGGTGGCATATCGGCTGGCTTCTTGTCGCCAGCCGGGTCTCCTTGTGTGTCGTGTGATTTTGTGCCATAGTTTCTTCTCTGTCTTCCCCGAGTGAGCTTAACTTATCTGTTTCAGCGCCGTCCATCCTCCTTGTCGTTTCTTCCGGAAACAATGAATCTGTTCAAATCATAACGTTATCATAAAGAACTGTAAATTACGTTCGGGAAATTACCCAAGCAACCACTCGGGTGCTTAGGGGGAACCCGCGGGGAATCAGCCCCGACTGGGTGGTTCCTTGGTGCGGGGTCCGTACTGAACCGACCCCAGGTGGTCGCTCTTGGGTGCTTCCCGCGAGTAACCACCCGGGGTGGTTGCTGAGGTGGTTTCCCGGACGTAACTTTCCGGTTTTACGTTATGATTATCACTCCGCCCGTGCTCATTAGCATGGTTCATGGTCGCCGATCACATTGGGTTTACTTGACTATCATGCAAAATTTGCCGCTCTGACTCAGTGGCGATCCAAGGACAGTCTCAAGCTCAATTTGACTAAGTTACCGGACATCGGTTCCGCAAGGAAGGTCTTGGAATGCTCGATGGATTGCCAATAAAAAAATCAATTCAATAGCCGGGTCGGTGAAATTTTGCCACCCGTGAAGCCAGCCAATGGGGGGTGGCATAACGGCTGGCTGGGCTGTTAAGCCATCCCGGCTGGCAAATCGGCTGACTTGACTCCTGTAAATTGACGTTTTTTGCGATATGATTTCAGGTGATTGAATTAATCTAGTTGATGACTCGACCAAAAGTCATGCGCCCGTAACAGTGTATTGTCGTTTTATTGTTGGCCGCATTCCGCTATCTTAACTGACGGTCCAGTCACGCTGAACTGGCTCACAATAAAAGTCAGGAACTCTGGGACGAGATTATTTTGACCGCCGAGACCACGATCTGTCCACACTCATAAGACTTGACCCGACGAAGGAAAATACCTTTCACATCCTAAAAAACGTGAAGTTACATTTGGTGAGCCACCCAGTGAGCCACCCAGTGAGCCACCCGGGGTGGCTCCACCTCCATGCCACCACGTCAGCCACACCCGATTGATTGGCTTCTCGTATGAGCCACGTCGGGTGGCTACAGGGTGGCTTTGCGAAACTTGTTAGAATTCGGCGAGAAAATCACAAAAGTCTCAAAATATGTTGAGTATCTCAAGTCGTGTCCCTTGTTACGCTTCAACATTCCGATCGCCGTGGACATCGCTCACAGATGTCATCGACCTCGCATGACATGCTCGTTGCTTGGCATAGCGAAGTCACACATGTATTTATATACGGCTCATTGCTTTGATCCCCGAAATGTCAAGTCAGTTACGATCCTTGCCTTTAACAAAACTAGTTAACTGATTGTTCTTTCGGGATAAAAATATATCTTAAGGCACACTTTGTCAGACAATAAATACTACGTCAGTACAGGTAAGGCCATTGAATTCGTCTGAAATCGTCGCCCGCGCCATTCATCCGAACGTCCCTACGGCCACTTATGTGCAGAAAGCCACCCGGCAAGCCACCCCCGAGTGGATGCCAAATCGTAGGCCACCCAGGATGGCATCCAGCCGGCTCAGAGGATTGCCAACCAAACGGGAGCAGTGGCCTACAGGTGGCTGAGTGGACATAACTCTTGATTCTATAGGATAAGTTATGTGGATGCTCGCGACGAGAAGCGGACGCGCTCAGGATGTTCGCCGCGAATCTCGCGGTGCTAGCGTGCGCTAAACATCACCTTCAATCTTGTACGATATGCGTTCCGGTCGAACGTGGTCAGTCTGCACAAGCTTGGATGGCACATACACTAGGGAGTTCGGAAGGGCTGGCATTTCTTGCAAGCACGTCTTTCACCATCACTCGTCGAATTTCTCGCCCTTGGTGCTCGTACCTGCGGGAACTCTCACAGACGTAGCGACGTCGCAGTCTTTGAGATTACACTTCTCATCGACCACGCATCCGGCAGCAAGGATGCAGTTCTCCAGCTTTGCACTGTACAGAAAGAAAGAGAGACGGCAGAGGTTAGCGAAGTTGAGCAACGAGATGGCAGTTTAAGCTCGGATACTTACTTGTCCCCAATCTTGACATTGTCCATGACGATAGCGCCGGTAAGTTTGACGTTCTTGCCAATGACGCAACCACGTCCGACGATACTCCTCTTGACGGTGGTGCGCTCGCCGACACGTGTATACGACTCAACAAGAGAGTCAGAGGAGATCTGAGCTTTGGCATCGATCCAGGCCGCTTCCTCGGAGTCCGTGGCCGTTGCAGATCCAGTGGCACCAGATGCTGTAGCTGGCGCTGAAAGAGATTGATTCGGGAGGGGATGAGATAAAGCTCTTGGCGGAAGAACAGCTGTAGTGGATGTGCCAGGCGCTGTGCTGTTCGCTTGGCCAGAAGGGCCATTTGCCAGGCAGCGAAGAAGCTACGGTTAAAATGTAAAAGGGAGACATGAGTTAGCAACGGAACGAATCGTACGCTACGAATTATGCAAAGTTTGGCGATGGAACAACTTACGTATCTGTTGCATTCCATGTAGGTCGGAACGGTGTTGGCTCGTGCGATGAAGGGTTCACGTTTCGAGTTCTCCTCACGCTCTCGGATTTCCTCTACAGAGGAAGAAGGATCGATGGGGTGCTTGCGGTCTGCAGAGAGTCGGAAGATCAATGCATTAACCTTGACCTCGGTGGCAGATTCCTTAGCAGATTCACGAGCTTGTCGATTGAGATTGGCTGTTCTCTTGGCGTCATCGATCTTACTGGAGGGCGAAGCCATATTGGAACGGTCGGGAGTGAAGAGGGGAGAAGGGCGGTTATCGAGTTCATCGAGGACAGGACGGTAAGAGGATCCGGCTTGGAGGAGCTCGGACTCGACAAAGGTGCTGGATCTCAACGCAGAGGTTGCATTCCCCTTGGCGATAGATGCGTTCCAGGAGGCGAGATGGTCGGTGCCTGAAAAGCTCTTGGCAGTTTGAGTTGTCCAACCAGCTTTCTCGCGGAGGCCCGCCATCCAGCTACACTTGACCATGAAAGGTACGATTTCTTCGCGAAGACTCTTCATTCTATGGCCGCTCTCGGATTTTAAGAGGCCAAGTAGCTGTTGAAGGTTAAAGAGATAGACGTGCGAGTCAAGCAGCGAGGTGGAGACGCGGACGTGCGGATGCGACCAGAGCAGAGACATGCGGATATGCAGGTCGGAGGAATCGTAGTCGTTGATGTCATCAGAGTCCTGGAGAAGAAGAAGCTGATGAGTAGAGCATTGGTCGTCGCCAGCCGAGCTGGAGCTGCTGCTAGAAGAAGTACGATCGTAAGCGCTGAAGAGCTTGGGCGGGCCGTCCTTCTCGCGCTCTTTGCCAGTACCCTCGCCGGCGCCACGCTCATACATGAGGCAGGTCAGAGCAGGAGGATGGGGTACGCCTGAGACATGGCTATCGATGATATGAGTGAGCGAAATATTTTGTGCGATTAAATCAACGGGGAGGATGAGAGGATCCTTGTCGAGCCTTCCTATGGAGTGGAGCCAAGAGATCAAGCCGGCGGTTCCAAGCTTCTTGTATTTGCCCGCGGCGCTGGAAGCTCGCGAATCGGTCTTAGAGGAGGATGCATCGTCAGGGCCCAGAGGCAGCAAATCCACGCGCATGACGATCTCGTTTTGCATAGAAGAAACGGTGAAAGAGTTGCCTGAAAGATATGGGTTGCCTGCCGCGGGGGCGGTCGAGGCTGTGCTATTGAGACCAACTGAGACCGAAATATTGGGATATTTGGAAGCTTCCTCGACGGCGGCCGCAGCAGCTGCAGCTGCCGAGGAGACGTTCTTCTTTCCAGGTTGAATCAAAGTAGGCGGGATGAGAATAAGAGACTTGAGTGCAGCTGCGATGGTCGAGTGATGCTCTGAGGGTGCGAAGACAATAGCATGACGCAGGCCGGCAGAGAGGAGCTGTTGTAGTGCGAATGCAATCATGGGGCGGTTGAAGATGGGAAGCATGGCTTTGGGGAGGTCATTTTGTGCATTCTGTGAGGCGTCCGTGGAGGCATCTGCGGCGACGGTGTTGGAACAGAGTGGGTAAAGATTGCTTCCTGGCCCACAGAAGATGATGGGTTGAACGAGAGGAGGGTGCAATTGAGCACCTCCAGAAGCGATCGAGGCCATATTGGCTCTTTGTATGTGTTCAATTGCCGGGAACAGGTGTCGTCGAAGCGTGAGTTGGTGAAGAAAGGGACGTTTGATAACGAGCAAAGGATGTCGATCCAAGAATCCAAAAATTGTGCCGCTCACAGGCACTTTTTTTGGGCGGAATCACGTGGCTCAGCTGTCCTGCTCCTCTTCTTTCGGCTGCCCATCACAGCGATTTTCTAGATATGGTGTGGGCCTCAATCGGCGATCTTGCAGGGTCCTCTGATGGCTCACACTGGTCAAGAGCACGGTTCAAGTTTACACGCTTCAAGTCACGCTGTAAGTGTTCGTGTAGAACAATTCAGGATTGCACTGCCTATCACCTTATTGCTTCACTACATCACCTTGATACGACCCAAATCCCACACGCTGCGAGACAGGTTCGGCTTTTGCAGAGTCAAGGCATTTCTGCTTTTCGGACTCATCACTTGATTTCCGCTCTCGGAGTTCCCGCCGAATTGACAAATCAATCGGATAGACCTACGGAGGAAGTACCGAATAGGTTGCCTGACGAAACAATC
This sequence comes from Pseudozyma thailandica, assembly GCA_023212835.1. NCBI lineage: Eukaryota > Fungi > Basidiomycota > Ustilaginomycetes > Ustilaginales > Ustilaginaceae > Pseudozyma > Pseudozyma thailandica. The sequence goes on from JALCCH010000005.1 coordinate 400,027, forward strand.
GATGGTCACTTCGATGTATCGGCTGCTGAACACTCTTTTGATCACCACGGAACGGCAATGAGCAGTTCTACAAAAGCTTGGGACCGCTCAAGCGACCCAGGTGCAACGGACAACTCCATCTTTTCACTTGACGACGAGGACATCCACACATCACAAGCGGGCTCATCATCAAAGCATCCTCCGGCTCCCTCTTCAAATTCCTCCGACTCAGATCTACCTTCTTACCCTCACGCTGCTGGTACGACACGTGCTCCTCTTCCATTGAAGAGCACCACATCATCCAAGGAGGCGCAATTCGAAGCAGACTCGGACGATATCGACGAGGACGAAGATGTCGTCGCCATTCAAGCATCGCACATCGGTCTTCGACCTTCTGAGGGTCCCGGGTATACCTCGGTTCCCAGCTCATCAGGTCTTCCACGCGCAGATACCTCTGTATCTCAATCACTCATCGATCGTATACCGGTTACCCGTTTGCGTGCCTCTCTCGATGGCTTCGGTCAAGACATTCGTGCCATCCGCCAATCTCTCGGTGTGCCTGGATGGGATGGCGAAGGCATCCCTGACTGGCTTAAGAGGGGTGCAGGCGTCTTTGATGCTACCGTCAATATGGCCAACAGTATTCTTGGCGCCGGTATCGTCGGTCTTCCTTACTCGATGCGAGAGTCGGGCTTTGTAGCTGGTCTCGGCTTGCTCATCGGTCTCTCTTTCCTCACCGACTGGACCATTCGACTCATTGTACTCAATGCGAAACTCAGCGGTCGCATCACCTATATCGAGATCATGGATCACTGCTTCGGACAGAATGGAAAGACGGCTGTCTCAATCTTTCAATTCGCTTTTGGCTTTGGTGGTATGTGCGCCTTCTGCGTCGTTGTCGGCGATACCATCCCTCACGTCATCAAGATGATCTTCCCATCACTATCAGAAAGTTTCATCGCCAATCGACAATTCGTCATCACATTCTTTACTTTGGCCGTCTCCTATCCTCTCTCTCTTTATCGCAACATCGAAAAGCTCAGTAAGGCAAGTGCGATTGCTCTGGTCTCCATGGTTGTCATCATCGTCGCCGTCACCATTCGTGGCCCTGCAATGCCAGCCGAACTCAAAGGTGATTCCAGTCTCCGCTTCACCATCGTCAACGTCTCGAATCTTGTCCGTTCCATCTCGGTCATCAGCTTTGCATTCGTTTGCCATCACAACTCTTTGCTCATCTACGGTTCATTGAAGGAGCCATCCATGAACAAATTCGGACAAGTGACGCATTACTCGACTATCATCGCCGCAGCTGCAACCATCACAATGAGCGTGGCCGGCTATTGGAGTTTCGAAGAGAAGACGCTCAGCAACGTGCTGAACAACTTCCCAGACGATGATGTCATCGTCAACATCGCTCGTGGACTCTTTGGTCTCAACATGCTCACCACCCTACCACTCGAGTGTTTCGTCTGCCGCGAGGTGCTCGAAACCTATTTTTTCGCTGGAGAGTTTGACAGAAATCGCCATCTCATCTTTACTTCAAGCTTGGTGGTCACAGCTATGATCATCTCGCTCTTGACGTGCGATCTAGGTATCGTGTTGGAGCTGACTGGCGGTCTCAGTGCTACCGCCTTGGCCTTTATCTTCCCAAGCTTGTGTTACCTCAAACTGACCAGCGAGACTGGCAAACGCGTACACACCGCCGACTTGCCTCACCTGACAAGCTCTTCGTGGCGCGATCATGATCAGGCTGGTAACACTCGCGCCAATAATCAGGAAGCTGGGCACGAGGAGAGCCAGGCTTTGTTTGACCAATCAAATGACTCAATAGGCAGAGGTCAAAACCTGATCCGCTCGAATGAATATGACGGCGGAGAAGAAGAAGAGCCAGCCGCTCTCGACCGCCTGGAGAGGATGGAAGGCGGCCGGACAGCACATGGCAATGATGCCGCTAGGGACTCTGTCGATGTTGATGATGTCGAGCTGCCTTTGCGTCCAGGAGCGAGCGTTCGCTTCCGACCAGCAGCAGCGAATCGAAAGTGGTGGCAGTCGACAAGGCCACTCAGCGTAGCCTGCGCTATCTTCGGCTCGGTAGTCCTCGTTATCAGTGGTGAGTAAACCCCATTCTGCTCAGTTGAAGCGATGCAAGTGTGTATCGGAACCTGACCCTTTCTTCTTCATTACCCCTTGGAACAGTCTGGACGGCAATCGCTGACACGGCAAGCGGAAAGACTGGCGCAGTCCATCAATGCTAGCGTTCTGACACTGTTGTAAACTTCGTTCAGCCATCATCCCCTTTGAACGACATTGAATGCAAAGTGTGAACGCCATCATAGACTAAGATCGAAATCAGTATGGCAAACAGAAGGACGACACCGTCTGGAACCTCCAGTCACAGAATCGAATGCGTCAGCGTCCAGTGAAGGAGCTTGAAGATGAAATCACGCGGCATTTCTTATCGTCTTCCTCGGTGCCAAGCAATTTCAATAGCAGGCCTTCGGATCTGATCATCGGGAACGCTTGGAAAAATCGGGATCAAGCTGCCAGTCAGATTAGAAGATCTGCGAGGCAGGATTTCATCATCGCGCTCCTCAACTCGAGATTTTGCGCTTGCATGCGAGCGAACAAAGTGTGGTAACTACGCCAAGAAAGTGTTCGTTTCACGTTGTTCCTATTTTTGACACTACTCCGCTCACCGGTCTGTTTCGGCTTGATAGACGGCTAGCTTGCCTGCATGTAGTTGCATACAATAGGTTCCATTTGTCCCATCTCCCCATCACCTTCGTATCGGCGTTGTGATCACCAGACCTTCCACTTCCGCCCTTCTTGACCCCGAATAGAAATGAGTCAGGCATTGGAATTCCCCCAAGCGTCGCCACCACCTCAACGGGCAAGATGGATGTACGCTCGAGGAAACACCTGGGCCACCTTTCAACCTCACGATAACGACAAGCTCGAAGCTAAGTGGAGCAAGCTTGGCGGGGAAGAATGGGCCAGAAAGCAGAGAGAAGCGCAAGACAATCAAGACGAGAAGCAACAGTCTTTCAATTCAAGACCTCGCGCCCCGCCTTCCGGTGTTGACGCCATTCAGTCCGCGCTCGACGGCTTCACCGATGTTGCCAGCAAAACCAAGCAGAAGGCAAAATCCGTCAAGGAGGATTCCCACTCTTGGCTTCAGAACCTGCGGCAATATATACCTCTCACCAATACCGATGGCAGCAAAGATGACGACTCGCAGTCCGAAGCAGAAGAGCAAGATGACTCCGACAAAAAAGAGTCAGACCAGGTTCAGGTCAATTACATCCTGGATCCTGACCAGCCCGAATCAGAACGAGCCACCAAGGTCGAGGTCATGGAAGACAATCTCTTCGATGTCGATCTCGACTCCATGACACTCTATCCTGTCTTCTGGAAAGGTGTCCTGCTCAAAGTGGTGCGAGCAACTTGGTTCTACTCCTCCCTCACTGATGGCTCCTATGCTCCAATCAGCTGGGACGATTCCCTCTCTCGCGACCTGCACGAAGCCTATATGAAGGCTCAGCCTTGGCTCGATAGCTCTTCGACCTCGAACAATAAAGCATCAGGTGGCTCCGACGTTGGCGAAGAGACTGACAAGTCCAAGCTGTACCCCTTGCCCAGCATGAAGGATAAAGGTCAAGTCTCTTTCCAAGATGCCGAGGTTGGTCGCATCTTCTCCGAGGATCTTCGAGGACGTTTTCTGTCTGTTGTCGGCGGTTCGATCGTCGTCAGAGGATTCGATCGTGCAGAACATATTGCCGAACAAAAGTCATTTAGTCCGCTCTTCAACATTTCGCTACCGTGGGCTGCTGATGAAGAGAGCAGCAGCTGCAACAATAGCAGAGGCTCTTCGCGGTACACGGAAGCGCAACAGAAGGGTTCGAGCGTTGGCGCTCACTCTGCTTCTAAACGTGCAGGTGCGGCAAATGCGGGTTCCGCACCTCCCTCAGGCGGAGGTGCCGATGGTCCCAACCGCGCGGAAGCTTCGAAGGACGGCGATGAGGATGAACGCAGATCCTTCGCTGCTAAGCTCGTTCCATCAAGCGATGCGGCCATGCGACCTCTTGTTCGCCTCAAGAAGTTTTTCGGCTATGACGAGAACGATGCAGCCGACGAGGAGAAGCGCAAGATGAAACAGAAGATGACTGAAGACGAGCTCGATAGGCAGCGGCGATCCGAGAATGATCTTGATCTGCTGCCAGACGATCGCAAGGATGAGCCACCAGAGCTTGTGTTCGCCATTCACGGTATCGGCCAACAGCTGACTGAAGACTTTGAGGCCCTCGACTTCGTCTATGACGTCGAACATCTTCGCAACCTTGCTAGCGAGAACGCTCGTGATCCCGCCTTGCGCCGACTCTCACGAGGACGTCGAGCTCAATTCATTCCGATCTGCTGGCGCAGATTCATGGAGTTCGATGACCGACCTGAAACGAACGACAACTTTTACACCCTTGACGATATTACCAATTCTGCAGCGATCCCCATGGTCCGCAATGTCATCACCAAGGTGGTGCTTGATGTACCATTCTACCTCTCTCGTCATCGGAAGAAGATGATCGACTCTGTCAGGTCGGAGCTCAACCGCACATACAGGCTCTTTTGCCGCCGCAACCCAGGCTTCGAGAAGGATGGAGGTCGAGTGTCTATCATCGGTCATTCGCTTGGATCTGCACTTGCAGCCGACATTCTCTCTGCACAACCTTCAAAAGTGCCGCCACTTTCTGAGGTCGAAAAATCTGGCCGGCACGTCCTTCGCAGCAATGACGACTTACACTTCAACGTCAAGAGCCTCTTCTTCATCGGCTCGCCGGTAGCATTCTTCTTCCACCTTGACGGAGGACAACTCATCGCACGAAGTGGGACTGAACGGCATCCTGAGAGCGACCCTGAGGTTCTGGACGATGAAGTAGGCCGGTACGGCTGTCTCGCAGCTGAAAATGTGTACAACATCTTCAACCCCAACGATCCCGTCGCGTTCCAGCTCGCACCCACCGTCGACTCAGGCTATGCGAAGATGATCAAACCCATTTCAATCGAGAGCGCCACTGAGGCTCTACTGCGCTCGCTGGCTTTGCCAAGGATCAGCGTCAGTCGAGTCTTCGAAAAATACAAAGATCATCCCTTCCAAGGCGTGGGAAAGATTGTTCGTCAGGCAAGAATCCTCGAGAATGACAGCAAGGAAACGCTTCCTGAGGATCTGTCGAGGGAAGAGAGGCAGCAGGTCAAGGAAAGGGAGATGGGTCAACGTGTCATTGATGACTCGGACTACATTCAAACCGTCCGGAAGTGGCATCACATGCAGTCAACCAAGTCTGACACCTCCAAAGAACACCAAGCCAATTCTTCGAGGCGACGAGAGCTCGAGACCGAGACGAACAATCGCAAGAAATCCCTCCAGCCTGAGACAGCCTTGAACACGTCTTCAGTCCCACAGGAGGACGACGAGCATGACTTTGACCTCGACACCCTCGAGCGTGCCGAACGTCGCTTCCGTGCGCTCAATCCGCACGGATGTATCGACTACCATCTGTCAGCCAGCATCAGTCTCAGTGGGTACCTGGACATGTTTGGCGCCCACCTTGCGTACTGGACGCATCGGGACTTTGCAGTGTTCGTGCTGACGCAGCTGTTTATGGACTTTACGAACAAGGATGAGGTCACAATCGTGCCTCAGATTCAGGATGTCAAAGATAAGGAGGGAGAGGAAGAGGATGATGAAGTTGATGACGAGGACGATGAAGAAGAAGACGAAGAAGACGAAGAAGACGAAGAAGACGAACAAGTGTCCGAGGACGGTGATGAGGCTGAAGAATGAGAACAGCAATCTTATTCCACACAGTTCGTTGTGTTGCACAAAATTTTAGACATTGCTTGCATCAATAGAAACGAGCCTTGTTGTACAAAAGTGAAACACCCTGGATTCATCATCGCCTTGCAGCCATACTCGGCTTCAACCCCGCCAAAGCATCCCGTTGCTGCTGAACATCCACCGCTGACAAGACATTCCTTCTCGACTTGACTTCTTCATGAGCTTTCTGAAGGCTCTGCTTGATCTCTCCCACCTGCTGTGCTTTCCTTGCGAGGATTTTCATACGAGCCACTGCCGAAGCTGCGTTGAGGGCCTTGCCCCATCTCTTTTTGACTTCGTTTGGTCTTCTCCTGGTATCCCGGTTGGAATGCTGCAGGTTGAGGTCGAAGATGAGCTTGCCTAGTGCGGCGTCGGAGCGAGTCAGACCTTGGAGAAGAAGACCGATGTACTCCTTTTGGTGGCCTAGATCGGCACGAAGATCCATTTCGCGGTTGAGCTTGAGCTTGAGGTACTTTATCTGTAAGATGAGACCCTTGCACTCGGCTTCGTGCATCTTCCTGGCAGCCACGAGCGAGTGCTCCTCGATGTACGGGGGCGGAGCTGCAGTCGTCCTTGAGCGCTCCAGCTCATCAAGCTTGATCTTGATGCGATCAACTTCAGAGGTCTTGCTCTTCAGCTGGTCAACCAACGTACGGACTTGAGCCATGAACTCGGCACGCTCGCGATCCTTCGCATCGCTATCGGTAGCGAGCTGTCGACGCGCTTCTTCACGTTCTTCGCGCAACGCTTCGAGATCCTGTCCTTGGCGATCAGCCTCACGGCGGAGACGTCGCAATTCTTGCTCGAACATGCCAACGTCGTGAATGATGAGATCTCGTTCCGCCTTCAACCTGTCCCTGTCGCCCACCACGCGTTCGTACTCCACCTTCTTTGCCCGCAAAGCAGCATGAGCCGCTTCCATGTGCACGATCTGCTCGTCCAGCTGCGCTTGATGTTCTGCAAGCGCAGTTCGGGAGGCTGCAAGATCAGCCAGGACAGACTCGTAGTTCTCGTTGGCGGCTGCGAACTTGCCATGCAGCTCCGCGCGTTGGTTGAGGAGGTCGTTGCGCTCGACTTTGAGTGCTTCTACTTCGCGCTGTGCCGAGTGGAAACGGGAGGCGATGCGGTCGGTCTGTGCGTCATTACGGTCAGGTGAAGCCGCTTTCTCCCTGTACTGTCGGCCAAGATCTTCGAGTCCGTCTAGCTTGTCCTCGAGCTTACGCTTCACAGCGTCCAGCTCGACCTGAGTGCGCGAAAGGCTGCCTTCGATCGAGTCCTTTTGATGGCTAGCAGCACGAGTCTCAGCCAACATGGCCCGCTGCTTTGCTCGCTCATTCTGCAGATCCTGCTGGAGAGAGGAAGCGGCTTCTTTGAAGCGGTTGAGCTCGGCAAGTACCTCCTGGTATTGGCGCTTTTCGGTGCTGCGATCTTGTAGTTCACGCTCTCGGCGTTCAAGCTCGCGTTCACGCTGTTGGAGTTTGTTGTTATCCGCGGCCCAGCGGCTCTTGAGGGCTTCGAGTTGAGCATGGACATCAGCGAACACCTTTTGACGCTGAGAAACGCTCTTGCTAGGGCTGGCGGTGGAGGTGTCTGCACTGCGACCCCCGGACATGCGCAAGCGCTCGATCTCGGCTTCAAGCTCTGCAATGCGCTCGTGCGCTCGTTGCAATCGCTCAGCAAGGGTGAGATGTGCGACGCCTGCTTCGTCAAGTTGCTGCAACTTGGCATCGATGGAGGCATTTGCTTCATCAAGAGCACCTTCGAGATAAGTGATTTTGTCAACAATGTTGCCAGCTCCGAGACTGGACTCGTTGTACAGCCAGGAGGCTTCACTGAGAGGACCAGGAGATCGAGGCGTCTTGACGGCGGAAATGTTGCGCAGGCTCATGACAGACTTTGGCAGTGGCGACGAGCCAAATTGAGTCCTACCGGGAGTCACAGGAGGTACAGATGAAGCGCCGTCCCTGTCATCGTTCCTAGACATGTTGGCGAGGTTGGTGCCGACGCCTTTGCTGATCATCTCGCGGTACTGCTGGACGCGGTCCTCCAGCTCGGCCTTCTGACGCTCGAGGAAGCGGATCCTCTCCTCTTGTACTGATGAGGATATCGATGACTTCTGCTCGCTCGCTTTAGCCTCCAGCTCGGCGATATAGGCCTGCGCATCCCGAAGCTCGTGCTTGGTAGAGGCGAGTTGATTGACTTGGCTGTCGTCCATCTCTCCGCCGTTGTGAGAAAGCTGAGCATTTGCAGCGGTGAGACGACGCTCTAGGCCACGGATGCGTACTGCATCGCTCCTGCTCTGGTCACGGAGAGCTTCGATCTCTGACTCCACGCGTTGCAGAGACTCTGCCTTACACTCGAGATCCTCTACCAGGTTCGCTCGCTCGTTCTCGAGCTCCTCGATACGTTGCTGCAAGCCTTGCACTTCGCTGTCGCTGTCCACGCGGTCGGCCTGGGACCCTTGAGTTCGATTCGCGCGGCGCTCTCTAGCTTCCGAAAGCTCGGCTTGCAAAACCTGAACACGCTCGAGAGCTTCGTCTCGCTCAGTCTCGATGCGGTCGAGTGTCTGGAACGAGAAGGCCTTGGCTTGTTGAACCTGCTCTTCCATCTGGGTTCGCTCCCTTTCCAGTCGGCTCTCGAGCTCCTGGAGATCCTCGTCCTTCTCCTTCACCAAGCGCTGAAGCTCATCAATTTCATCTCGTAGCTCGGCTTCGTGGTCCGCCTTATCATCTGAGAAGCCTTTCGCGTTCTTGAGTGTGTCTAATTCTCTTTCCTTCTCGTCTAACAGATCGGCGAGCTCTTGCGCCTCCTTGTCAAGAGCGTCGGCTCTTTCGCGTTCAACTTGCAGCTGCTGATTGACAGTCTCGCTCCCGGCTCCGGACGAGGTAGTTGCCCCTGCTTCGAGTTTGGCGAGCTTTTGCAGCAATTGATCGCGCTCACGTTTGAGCTCTTCATTCTCGGCGTCGAGACGAGCGTTGAGCTTGCTCTGATAGACAGCTAACTTGGCAGCATCTACTCGAGGGCGTGCAATGGAGTTAGCTTCTGTGCCTGCGTCCGCGGCACCCAAACCAGGGAAGGACGTATTCGCTCTCAATCCCATAGCGCCATGCTTCGAGCCGTTGGGAGCCACGGCAAGATCGTTGGACGATGCTTCCGAGTAGGTTGTGATGGAACCAACAGCGCTTGCCACTTCATCGTCCTTGACTTGTTCTCCGGCCTCTGGGCCTGCCCGGAGAGGGCTTTCGACTTGTGCGCTGGATGCTGCGCTGGAATCGGAGACGCCAAACAGGGCACCACGTCGGAGCAGCTCTGCTACACCGCCTTTCGGCAGAGGCGTTCGCCCAGCTGCGAAAGTATTGGCCTTGCCTAGGCGATCCATTCTGCGGCGGGGGGTGGGGTCCATTGAAAGGGCAGGAGAGCCATCTTCTTGCGTCCTGGCATCACCTTCCGAGAGCGAGCCAGGCGTTCTGTGCAGCTGCGCCTGGGCTTTGAGACGCTCGATTGCATCAAGGTGAGCGTCAGATGATCTGCCGGTACGCGTCCGAGTCTTTTCTGTAGCCTTCACGCTGTTGAGAAGGTACTGCTTCATTCGAGCGCGTTCGTCCGAAGCTGGCGCATGCTTTGGCGTAGCAAAGGCGCCTTGCAGAGGTCGGCTTGGCGTGCTTGTTGCGGACTCCGGCTCTGTTGACGGGCCAGCAATGTGACCTAGGCGAGCGAGACGGGCAGCGGCCGGGCTTGAGTATGCAGTGGCGGTGTCCTCGGTTTCCGCTACAGATTCCGGGCCATTAGCGACAGTTCCAGTGGGTTGGGAGGAAGCAGTTCTGTGTGTAGGTTCATCAGCCTCTATTTGACTCTCGTCGTCGTCGTCGACGGCGGACTCGTCCACCTGGACGAGCTTCCTGCGCTGTGCACGACGCTGACGCCAGTCAACAGCATCGCCAGGTGAGCGGCCTTGGCCTAGACTTGTCGCAGGAGATGCATTCTGCGACGTGGAAGCCGGTGCTGCATCGTAGACAACAAAGTCGCGTCCATCGAGCTGATGCTGTCGCAAATCCGCATTAGGTGTGTCTGCATCGGCAGCATCGTGACGACGATCAGCATCATCTTCAGGGGCGATCGAAGACTCTGTGAGATCGTCAAGGACAGCAGATGCAGATCGAGCGGATTGTGCCCCTCTGGAAAGTGATGTCTTTGTTGTGTCGTCGTATCGCTGTGTCGCAGTACCCTCGGCGCTGGCGGGGCGAAACTGTCGCGCGGTCATGGTAGTGCGTGACCTGGATCCCACAGTTGAAGCTGGTCCAACTGTGCGCTGTGGTGTGGATGTGAGAGGTGGGGAAGTACTCCTCACATGCGTGTACGGGTCGGGGAACTGTGCGGAATGAGGCGATTCGGACACGCTGGACGTGGATGAGGACGCGGATATGCCATTGTGCACGGCTTCAGCTGCGTTAAGGGCAGGATCGCGAGCATTCTGTACGGCAGCTGCTAATGTGACGTGCTGCTTCTTTGCGTGCGGAGTTGCTAGTTCTGTATGCTTGGTGGGGGATGCGGCGGAAGCTTCCGACGAGTCAGATGGTCTCGAGAAGGACGAGTTGTGGCGATTCGAGGGTGCAAGAGGCGTCCTGGTGATGGAAGCGCTAATATCGCGCGTATCACCTCCCGGAACAGAGAGATCGAACTCGGACTGTGTCTCCATGAGGTCCTGAGCGATTTGACGCTCAAGTCGAGCCGGGGTTCCGAAGTTGAGATCCATCGTGGCCGATCACACTTTGCAGCCACAGAGCAGGTCGGAGATGTATCAACCGTGCTGGTTAGGTAGACAGCAGACGCCAATCTATGGGCGCTAGCGAAGCCAATTACGTTCAACGAGATCTGTTTCCAGGTGCCAGATACGAGATCTGAATGATGATGGCGGAAATCAGTCTTGCAGCCAGGTGACGATTGATGATGGTGAGTATGGTGACCAGACTCACAGAGTATGCGGTGCACTGTGGATCTTGGGAAGATGTTTCGCTCTGCGTGTTTGTCGTCACAGCGTGCTGTCACAGGATTTCGACACCGAAACCCCAAAAATTGCGCATGACAAGACTTGGCTGCAACACTACATACACTACTGAAAGCAACACACAAACCTTCGAGACGCGATTCTCGCGGCTAGGTCACGTTCGAATCCTACCCCGCAATCGGGAAAAAAATCGGCAAAAAGAAGCACACGATCCCCCGATTTCCAACCATCGAAATTTCGCGACACTGTGCAGGTTGTTTCCGCAGGAGGCTGGTTGGCCTGCAAAACGTGGACAAAGCTCGGTCGCCGGTTCTCCGATTCGGCTCTCCTTGCCTGCAGCTTGTAACAGATCTACATACGTTTGCTGTGGGACTGTCAGTCCTTCGGAAAAACCAACCAGATTTGATGCTCGAACATCAACGCTCGCTCATCTTGCAGAACAGGCGCAGCTGAGTCTTGGTTGTTTCAAGATCTTTCCGTGTGCGCTGGCGACCCTTTCGAGTACTGGGACAATTGTGTTATCAATCTGGAAACTGTGCGGTGGCCACGATTCTTCGGCTACGCCTTGTCTTGGACAAAGTAGTGCAAAGAACACTTGACGATCAAGTGATGCTTTGTGTGAATGACTTTCGGACCCGAATGAGATTTGTCTAATCGTGGAAGCAAAGCAGCCAACCTTACATCAAGGCTCGCGTGGCTTTCGGATACGAGAAAGACGGGCAGAAAGATCGGTGGGCAGATCACGGGGTAATTGTTAACTTCGAAGAGACAGAACACCGAGGACTGCGGATCTCCGAAACCTCTGGTGCTCTGTGATGATCTTGTTGCCACGGCGAGTGATACAAGAATTACTGGATACAGACCATACACTTTGCTGGTAGGGACAGCTTCCATTTTGGCAAATGCGGACCGGGCGAAGGACAAAGAAATGGACTCAGCCGACGAAGACTGCGTCTGACGATAACCGAGCATGAATCTCGTGAACACGGGGAGCTGTTCTGCAGTTGTGTGTGTTCACTGGAAAGTCGACACTATTTGCCTTAACAAAAGGATGCGCAGGAGTGTATCGTACAGTACAGTATGAGTCTATCGATGATCATCGAAGCACCTTCGCTTGGCCAATCGCTTCATCTCGGAACCGACTCGCTACTTAGGAACACGAAGCTCACATTACTCTATGTAGCGTGAGTGAGTCCAAAAAGGGACTGTCGTCGGAAATCCGGATTTTGGGCTCGTGGACTTGCAGATTCGGTATGCAACCCTGCAGTAAGGTCTGCATCACCTTTTCCTCTGTCTACTGTACATCCCTTCCTGAAAAATTGGCCGCGATATCGACACGAGATACAAAGGCGACAACATCGTCGGCGGATGCACCGACAACATCTGCTCATGGTCAAATCGAGGCATGATCTGTCTCATTTCGCGCTTGATGTTTTGCGCTTGATATGGCGGTCCGTAATGTGTACTGTAAGTGCATACCAATCACTCGCAACCGCCTGTGTCGTGCTCACCGGCGCGTGCCTCTCGCTTGGCCTGAACCGCTAAGCCGACGGCGCCACGACTCAATGACGGCCTATGATCTCTCATGCGCAATGGTATCCGAGGGATGCAAAAACTTGTGCTTTCTCGGAGCTCGAAGTGTCTGTGCTGTAACGGCACACCTATTTTCGCAAAGGTGTTCTCTCGCGACAACAATGCTTACAGCTATGACACCGTGTATCTGGACAGTTGCCATTTAAACTTTGGCTAGAAAGTCGTAGAAGGATCACAAAGGCGTGGTTCCAAGTGTGGCGCTTCGTGTAGGCATCAAAAGACTCAGTGCATAGCACCAACATTATGCAGAAGGATCAAGCAGAGGACTCAAACAAAAGCACAAGTACTAGCTGGATGAAGGTCATATGAGAAGCGGCTGGAGCGGTGCGGAGTGCGTAATTGGTGGATCTTCTGGTCTCGCTTCCCTATTCCAATGAGGCCGGGAACACCGTTCAATTTTTTTGAGGTTTGGAATCTGGCTTGCCATAAAGCCCTATCCGAGTGCACTGACATCAAACCTGAGACACATCTGGACTGCTTGGACGCCCTTTTTGCAAACATTAGAGAAAGAGAGAATGCCGGATCCAATTTGGTGGGCGTTATCACAACACTGCATTACACCTCTTCGCTGTCTACGCCGGATTTGACCGCGACTCGCTTGGCCCAGAGACTGAGAAGAATTGTGGGACTGACTGCTTCTTCGTCGTGGACAGTGTTGGCCGAACCAGACACATATAGGAATCATCGTTGTGGCCGCGTCGGAAGAACTCCCCTTGCCCCCTTTTTCGTGGTTGTCCTTCCCACCCTTCATCCTCCCCACCATCGCACCCTTCTGTGTCTTCAATTGGAACAGATCACCTTCTGGCTTGATTCTGCCCACCAGCATCGACCTCTTGCTAAACTCGATTGTCCAAGAGAGGAATGCCTCATCGGGAATCCCGAAAAATCACACATAGAAGCTCAAAAGCCAAAATTCCAGGCTCTAAACGCACGCCCCTCCTTCGGGAATTACGGTGTCGCCAACGCTGCCCAAACGCGCCTACACTATCCAGCTTGCGCATCTCAGCGGACCCTCTTTCGGCAAACTTCAATCAAGCTTGCCGATTCTCACCTTTTTTGCTCTTCACCACATCACCCGATCACCTTTCGCGTCCGTCGCCTTTCTGACGGCCTCGCAACGTAGAGGGCGCTCGTCTCAACTAGCACAGTTTGACGTGCCGTGCTAAGTCACACACACTCCGAGCCGTCAGATCTTGACCTTCGGTATCCTGCCCCGTTAGGTGCTTCCAATCGAGAAAACTACCGAGAATTCAGCTCGGAATCTTCTGATCATGAGTGGCGGCAACGGCGGGTTTGTGCCCCACAACCATCCTCATGCAGGCTTCAACGCGATGTCGGCCATGCCGATGCAACACTCAGCTCCCTTCGGACAGGTTCCAGCAGGTCACAACCCCTTTTACGCTTCTTCTCACGCATCTGCTTCCTCTTCGTCGCTGGCGGACCAATTGAGCGATCACGAATCCTATTCTGGCTCTTTTGGGCCTCAGAGGGATGGAAGCTTTAGCGGCAGCTCGTCACATCGATCCGGTCCTGGTCCTTCATCTTCTTCCCAAGGCTTCCCGTGCCCCAACTGCGGCAAAGTTTTTGCGCGCGACGACCTTTTGCGCCGACACTTGGCAAGAGAGGCTAGAGCGCTCGCTCAACCATCTTTCGACCGTCAGAAGAGCTGCTACGAATGCGCCAGATCCAAGGCCAGATGCGATTTAGAGGTTCCAACATGTGGACGATGTCGCGCGCGTGGCAAGCAGTGCGTCTACGCTCCTCGTTCCGGCAATCCCAATGTTCGAAAAGCCAGGAATGTTGGAAGTATGGCTACCATGGAGGCGCAGCTGCACGCAATGACGCCCCAGATGACAGCAGCTACAATGCCAGCAGGTGCAGCCATGAGCTCGACTTTGCCCAATGCGAATTGGACTGTGCCAAACTCTGGCTTTGATATGGCTGGCAACGCTTTCATGGCGCCGCATACAGGATACGTCAAGAGAGAAGGTGACTTCGACTATGACAGTCAGAGCGACAGCGAAGCTCAGTCATGGCATGATCCCGGCTCCTCCGCTTCTGGCTCAGCATTTGGATCGCCTCGATCGCAGCACAGTCTTTCCGAACTGCCGGACTCAGCTCCTCCCAACCTTGCCAACTTCAACATCTCGGGTCAGCCTTATCCTTCAGTTGCTCCGCCAATGCGCACCGAGTCGCCCCATTCATTGGATGAAAACGGTCTTGACTCGGACGCTGCTCCTGGACCACAGAGGATGAATGTGCGCAAATCGAGCGGATTCTCGAGAACCAACACCAATCCTATTGTCACCAACATGAATCGCACAGACGTCACGTATGCTAACGAGGAGGGCGAAGAGACGCCGATTGTGCGACTCAACCCAAACTTGACACATGCTGGATCCGACCCTGCCAGAATGCAAGCTACCATCAACAACAACTTTCTCGCTGCCCCATCCAGCCGTCATAGGACCACCAGCTTACCGGAGGCTGTTGAGAACTCGATGCCTCAAGATGGAGCCATGCAAGATGCCTGGAATACCCGCGCTTCTATCGCGACTACGACCTACACGAACCCGGCCACACGCATGCAACAAGCTTCCACGGCAGTCAACAGTGCCATGATGCCCCCACCCAGGCCACCTACCCTTATCACGTCGAACCTCAACAATCGTTCCTGGCCTAACCCATCGCCCATCCGATCTGGCATATTCAACAACGGCATCGATCTTTCAGGCTGGCTTGATGAGCCTGTAGTGCCTTCGCCTCTCTACCGAATGGGACCCAGTCTGCATTCGGCCATCAGTGGCAATTTTGCCGGCATCTCTCAGTCACCCATCATCGACACACCTATATCGGCCAAATTTGCTGCCTCGCTTGCTCAGACTATGGGTTTGACGCACAATCCTGGCTTCTTGCCCGGTTTCAATGACCCTAGCCAAGCGGCGAATACTGCAAATGCTTCCAATGCGTCTAGCCATCCGCTCAGCCGCTCCTTGTCAGATGCCAACACGCCTCCCCAGTCTCGCTACGATTGCAACGGTCAACTTGTCCTGCCTGCACCTCAGCTGCCTAGCGCCAAGATGTGGTGGGTCCAGCCCGATCAAGGTGGCGAGGTGGCGGCATCCATTGCACAAGCAAGCGCTGCTCACTTTGTCTCTTACCCGGCATTGATGGTCCTTACAGACCCTACTGCGCCTCTTCCACCTTTCATGCATCGCAAGTGGATCCAAGAGACCCGTTCCAACATGCCAGAATCACTGGCCAGCGCCCGTTCGATCCTTGCGGGATACTACGTTCGATTGCCAGCCAGCCAGAGCCTTGTGTGGAGACTGATCTCTGAACAGATCAAACAGATCATCGCTTCCAAGACTCAGCTGAGCACGCCTGAAGCTGATCCGGTAGCTGTATTCGGTGCTGTTGCATCGCTTTGGATGTACCTGGTGCTGATCGTCTTTACCGACGAGCCAGCCATCACTGACCACGTCAACGCTGCTCTTCTCGATCAAGCACTTTCGGTACTCTCGGATTTCTCACAGATGCTTCTTCAGCATACGATGGAAGCGAGCAAGAAGGCTGTTGAATCGGGCGTTTCCTCTCTCGCCACTTTTGGACTGATTGAGACAATGGTCCGCACGCTTTTCGCGTCTTACTCGCTTTTGGTGCTGCAACGCTTCCGCGAGAACGCAGGCAACACTCGCGAAAAGCTGGCTGGATGCTCATTGATCCTTGACATTCCCCTCCCCGCAGGCGCAGGAGAATTCGAAGCCGACAACGAAGCCGACTGGGTCCAAGCACGTCATGCCAATCAGAACGCTCTCACCGAAGCTGGCTCACCCTGTGTCCAACCAACTCTCCGCCAACTCGTGCAATTCCGCAAAGACACCCTCGCTTCCGCTTCTGAGGAACAACGAGAACAAGCCGAAGCCAAACTACGTGACCTACCGTGGGCATCCACACTCTTTGACAATCAGGACGAATTCACAAACGTCGTATTGTCGGTCGCTTTTGCTCTTGACAACACCCAGATTTGAAGCTCCAACACTGTACTCTCTTTTGCATCTCATATCGGACTATATCTAAGTATCGCCGTTACTGTCTCCTTGACGCTTGTTGTACCATCGCAGAAAGTGTATCAGTATTCCAACCGAGCTTGTTTGTGGATTGGTGTGATCACGTGTGCTTGAATTGGACCTCGTTGCAGCACCACTTGCGATCGTCAGAGTCCTCATGCTCGTCTCACTCGACAATTTCAGATCATTATTAACGGTCGCGCCAAGGTCGACGGCCTCTTCACACATAAGTTATACTGAAAGAAGGATGAATCCACCTCGAAGACACCCACCGCAGCCACCTCGGGTGGCTGCGTTGCGAGGCCACTTTGGGAGCCACCCCCAATTTGCTGGCTCCTTCAAGTGGTTCTGTTGCGGAGCCACTCCACAGGGCAAAAATGAGCAGTATCTCGCTGTTGTTGGCGTTGCGGCTGAAGCGCAGGCGCACGACAGGCAGCACACGCAGCATATGCAGCACAGGCGGAGGTACAGGCAGCTCAGCTCACTTGCTCACTTGCTCGCTCACACACTCACTTGGGTAAATCTCAGCTCATACTGCCTCATGTGTTCACTCACTTCCGGAGCTGCTCGCCACACACAGGGAGGAAATCAAGCGTTTCAAGTACCTAAGGGGGGGCAATTGTGCACTACGATCTTGAAGGGCTGCAACTGAGCAAAACCCATGACCTCAGCTGGCTCCTTGAGTGGCTCCGCTGCGAAGCCACCGGGGTCGGCTTTGAGGTGGGATTGTCCTTTTTTAGCGTATGATCGAGAAAGGTGTGTTGGGCCAGAAACCACCCTTCGTAGCCACCCGGGGTGGCTACGGGGTTTCGGCTTCGAGGTGGATTTTTCCTTTTTTCAGGATATGACTTGAGCCACCCTAGGCATAGGTGGCAACATGGTGGCTCATGATCTTATGCACAGACACAGCAAGCCGATCCCATCATATTTTGTATTTAGCGAGGTGTGTGTGTCGTCATTAGGTACGGTTGACAACGAAGTATCCCTGATATCTCCTTCCCTCTCGGTCTTTGCCATTCCCGACTTTGTTCAACAGCTCTTGACGATCGAGCACCTTGGTTCCCTCCGCTTCTGCCTTTACTTCCCCTGCGTTTGAGCTGCTGTCGTCGAGGGTGACGTTCCACTTTCCATCATGCATGGAGAGCGGTCTTGCATCCACCATCCCTTCCTTCCCTACCTTTGTTGGGTGCGCGTGCACTCCCTTTACTAGCCTCATCATGACGCTCAACTCCCTTTTGAGTCTCTCCCTCCCCTCCTTCGTCTCAGGCGGAATCAAAGCACTGAGTCTGTGCAGCTTGTCCAGCTGCTCATCACTCAGTAATTCCTCCTCCAATCCAGAGTTGGAGGGAGCCGAGATGATTGAGCGGATGCTCCAGGTACCCTTCTCCGGTATGGCTGGGTGAGATTTGCGGTTGGAAGACGTGGTGTGGAAGGATCGACGCTGGCCAGACGAGAAAGGCTGTACGATGAAACAGGAATGTTATGCAATGGCAGAGATCAGTCGACGTGGTTCGATCTCTAACACGACAGGAGAAAGCGTAAGTCGAACGTTCCTTACACACTCTCAGCGAACCATCACAGGCCATGACACACCCATGAGGCTCCCCAAGAGATGCAAGAACGATCGCTTATGCTCTATGATTCCATATGAGAGGTGTTTGCTTTACGATTTTGTGGATGGATCAACGTACCGAAGCTGTCGTACTTTCAGTCACCTTCCTTCCCTCCCCCTCCCCCTCTGCTTCTGCCTCCTCTATCGAATCAGAATTGGCTTCCAACTGCGCCGCCATGAGGGCTCTGAACCTGCTGCCCGGCCTGTCCAACTCTTCAAACGTTCCCTGTTCCACAATCTTGCCCTTCTCCAATACTTGAATATTGTTGGCGCTCTTAATGGTCGAAAGGCGATGAGCGACGATCCAGACGGTGATCTTGCCTTCTTTGATGATCTGCTCGATGGCTTTGTTGACCATGAGTTCGGAGGCCGAATCGAGGGCAGAAGTGGCTTCATCGAGCAAGAGGATGGCGGGTTTGCGGACAAGTGCGCGGGCGATGGCGATGCGCTGTCTCTGTCCGCCCGATAGCTGACGCGAACCGATGACGGTATCGAGACCTTTTGGCATTTCCGAGATGAAACTCTCGCAGCCAGCCATGCGAGCGGCTTGTTCGACTTCTTCGCGCGTAGCAGAGTCAGTGCCGTACTTGATGTTCTCCTCCAATGTTCCGTCGAAAAGAATAGGCTCTTGAGGAACGAAAGCGAGATGTTTGCGGACGCTTTCTGGGCGGTAAGAAGCGAGGTCCTGGCCTGCCAGCAGGATCTTGCCCTTAACAGGGTCGTAGAAGCGGAGAAGTAGCGAATGGACGGAAGATTTGCCAGCGCCTGAGCCACCAACAAGAGCATAGGACTGACCGGGCTCGATGTCCAACGTCACACCACGCAGAATTGGCTGCTGGGGTCGAGAGGGGTAGGTGAAGTGTACATCCTCGAATCGCATTGGGAGTCGCGCAGACGTGCCGGCAATCTGAAGAGTCTCACCTTTGCCGAGAGCGACGTTGGACTCGCGGTCGATGAGCTCAAAGACTCGTGCACCCGCACCGAGACCCTTCATCAAGGAAGCGAAGAAGGACGTCAAGCTGACCATGCCTCCGCCCAAGTAGGCTGTGTACATAAGTAGGGATGTAAGATCACCGACAGAGATCTCGCCACGGCTGACAAGATGACCTCCATAGGTCAGAAGCGTCAAGATAGCGCAGTTGCCGACGAAACCGATTCCGGCATAGAAGAAGCCCGAAGCATAAGCCTCCTTGGTCTGCAGATCCACGATGGCACCAATCTTCTCGTCAAAGCGACGAAGCTCTTGACGCTGAGTGTTGAAAGCAGTCAAGGTGCGGAATGCTGGTGGGGAAAGACGCTCCTCTGCCAGCCTAGTCATGTTTCCGACTGCATCCTGAGTCTTGTGCGTCAGATCCCTGAGATATCGACCATAGAAGACAGCACCAATGGCGGCAGGTGGGACGACGGCCATCATGAGCAAAGTGAGCTTGGAGGAGATCATGAACATGGCGGTACCGGCAAAGAGGACGGTAGCACCAGCGCGAAGGCCGTCACCGATGTCGGAAGTCAACGATTCACCGACAATGTTGGTGTCAACGCTGAGCCTACTGACGACATCTCCAGCACCCTTGTCAGCAAGTTCGACGTCTTGACGCAGGGCAGAGCGGTACGCCTGGTTGCGGATGCCTTGAATGACTCGAACACCTGAGAGCTCGAGCAGGATGTTGCTTCCTGCTTTTGCTCCTGCACCGATAGCAAAGATGAGGAGCATGAGAGCGGCAACAGTTCCGAAACCGAGACCGAAGAGAGCATTCTGACCGGAAGTGAAGAAGTCGATCAGTCGTCCGATCGCAAAAGGCACAGTGAGAGTGATGGAGGATGAAACCAAAAGAAGACCAAGCGCAATGAGAATGCTCCTCTTCTGAGGCATGGCTAGCGAGAAGAGACGCTTGAGATCGGGAAATTGAGTCGGTGCAAGTGATTCGCCATTCTTGGATTTTGGGGCTGACTTGGCAAGCTGAGTCTGGAGGAGCGATCGGACGCGCGAGGAGAGTCTGGAAGCTAGCGAACTCGTCGCTGCTGGTTGTGCTGTTGCTCCCTCACCTTTCGGTGTTGATGTGGACTTGGCATCTTGAGCAGGATTTGGTTCGGTCGCTGCGGGCTTGGCTGGCTCAGCCTTGTTGAGCCTAGTGGCAGAAGTCGAGAAGCTGCGCAGATTGTAGCTTGCAAGAAGAGATGGTGTAGAGAGAATGGATGGTCGAGAGAGTGTGGTGGAGCTCGCGCTTCTCGTAGTGATAGAGGAAGTCCGTTGTGTCGAGAGCAAGGATGAGCGACATATTGATCCTAGTGCAGTCCTCAACTCAGGTGACCGAGCACAAGAGCGTAGGCCGATGACGGCAGTGGCAGTGGGCCACATGATGGCGAGCGAGACGACTAGACGGTGAACTGCTCTTCCATCCAGTCTCGACTTGATCCGATCGACAATGTGCCAGTATCGGCTTGATCGCAGAGTCCGACGTCAGATTTGCTGCGACTCAGCCATGAACGTGACGATCGAGCGCCGAATGTGACCAAGTCAGGTGGCCTTCGGAGTAGCCGATGACGGAACAGGAGAGGGAAACAGCTGTCAATACTGTACTGTACTGTACAAGCAAGTCGGAGGAGTCGATTGGAAGAGAACAAAGTGATCTTCTGAAATCTGAAGCGCTTCCGTCATTTCGTTAAAATCGCGTCGGAAGCCGGATCGAGTGACCGCGGAAAGGCTACTTTTGGCTGCCTAAGCCATACACAAGTCTCTGTATTTTCCTTCACGTCTTTCAGAAAAGTGGAGAATTCACGTCGATCTGATCTTTGTCAGCTCAGAGATCTCAGCAAGCGCCCGATGCTTTCTCAAACATGACTCCATGAGTGTTCATACTTCTTTGACAGCTCCGGGATGGTGCATGCATTCATTGCTTTTGACTAGGGTATACAATATTTTAGAGCAGTGTGATATCAAGCCTCTTGCTCCAAGAGCACAGTCTCGTCTTCTTCGTCGATCTCTGCCGCGGACAAGTCATCGGAAGAGTCCAAGCCAACCACAAGCTGCTTGCTTGCCGCAATCAATTTGACAGGTGACGAGGCCTTCTCCGAGGAGACGAGCCGAGGACGGAAATGCAGCTGCACCACTTCGTCCGCCTCTTCCTCCATGTCCGAGTCGCCTTCCTCGAACGAGGATTCCGGCTCGTATTGATGAGTTCTCAGCACAGATCTGGGAGTGGTTGCACGGCGTAGCGGTGACGACGCAGGTGTCGAGCGAATCTCTGCCTTGAGAGGGCTGGATACCAAAGGTGTAGCAGCCTTCTCGGACGTCACAGCGCCACTCGGCGCGGACTTGGGCACATTAGTGTCCTTGAGCCCAAGCGGTGTGCGACCTATGGCAGGCGTGCCAGGCTCGACCGCGGCAGATTTCTTGCTGGGCGTAGCGACGACGCTAGCGGGCTCGGTGACCTCTTGGGAAGTCACAGCCAGCTCTTCGCCCTCCTCTTGAGCAGAGTCAAGACGAGTTTCTTCGGGCTCCGCTACCTCGAATGTGTCCACATGCATTTCGTCAGCGAGCTCAGTCTCTTCATTGAGTGAGATCTGGACTGACTGGACAGAGTCACGCGATCGATCCATTTGATCCGCGACCGCCACTGGGCTCTCCATCGTACCCTCAGATACAGCCACGGCAGGTCGCTCGGCTTGAACTTCAACGTGCTCTTCGGGCTTCTGCTGCGACTCGCACACCTCTTGCTCCTCTGCTTCTGCTGCTACAGACTCTGCCTCTTCCGCAACAGATTCCTGCTGCGTGGCCTTGCTGTCCTCTGCTTGGGCATCCTGGACTGCAGCTGCAGACGTCAAGGCTGTAGCTGGCTGTGCTCCAGCTGCAGAAGCTCGTCGATGCTTCTCAATTCGAGCCGCCATCGTGACGGTTGCCTTGCGGACAGCATTCGCTTTGTCGGTTGCAGCAGCTTGAGCGCCCACAAGCTTACTCTTGGCCGTAAGCGAGGCCGCAATCGAGCTCTTGGGGCGGGTCTTGGCCGCCAACGAGCTGGGTGTCAAGCTCGATGGCTTTGTCGGTTGGAATTTCTTCACTGCCGCTGCAGGTACGATCTTGTTGCGCGTCGAAGCTGTCGGCGCTGTCAGTGTTGACGTCCTGGCCACCGTGGTGCCTTCGGCCTTCTTCGCTGCTAGGGCTGCTGACGGCACAGACGTAGTTACTGGCTTGGTTGGTGCAGCGACCTTAGCACGAGCCATTGCCGAGCTGGCGGCAGAGGTTGGCTTGTGCATGACTGCGGGCTTGGTGATCTTCAGACTGGAGACTGCTGTTGCCGCTGGTTTAACAGTGCTCTTGGAAGTCGTGGTGACGGAGGGGACAGGCCGTTTCGTGGTTGCGGCTGTTGAGGTGCTGGACATGACCTTGGCAGTGACTTTCTTGTCGGCCGCCGACACCGCCGCCTGCTTAGCAGCAGCAGCCTTTGCTTCGAGTCGTGCTTTTGCTGCAAGCTGCGCTGGCGTAGGCTTGACCGCTACCGACCTCAGCGCGACTGGCTTAGCCACTGATTTAGCTGCCGGCCTGGAGGCTTGAGATGTAGAAGTTGCCGGCCTATTGGCTGTTGCTGGGATCTCCTTGGGCTTGTCTGCGTCCTTCGCCTTCGCCGCTTCCTTCTCTACGGTCTGCTCCATCACAGCAGCCTTGTCCGGAGCGAACGCAGTCTCAATCTGGCCCTCTGGCTCCTCCGCTGCTGCGATGTGCTCTGCCTCGGACTTGGTAGACGGCCCTTTTGGTGTTTGAGGAGCAGCCGCACGAGCCTTAGCAACAGGACTGGACTCGAGCGAATCCGGCTCGTTCGCGATGCGGCTCGCAGCCCCCTTCGCTGAAGGAGTGGGCACGGCTACACGCATAGCAGACACCTTGACAGCTGAGGGCATGACCACACGCTGAGCAGGCACCCTGCTCGCTTTGACGCCCGTACGCGGTGTCTGCACTGCCAGAGTGCGCTCGGGTGGTGTTGAGGGTCTATCTTCATTGTCCGAATCCACGAACTCGACACCTTGCTTCGTGTCGGCTGTCTGCTTTCTTGCTGCTTCCGTCGGCGAAACAACCTCTGCGTCCGAGCTCTCGTCCGCTGCATCATCTTGGATGGCAATCTGGGGCGCCGACTTGGATCGCCTCAACTGCTCGTTGCCACTTGCTGCTTCTTGAGAAGGCTTTGCGGCTTCCACGTCCGGTTCGAATCGTACCGTGACAGTCTTTTCGCGCCTTTTGTCACTATGTTTGGAAGACTTTTCAGATCGATCTCGATGGCGATGCTCGCGGGTTGACGACGAAGACGGCTGTTGCGCATCGCCGGCAAATGCCTGCTTGTAGGCCGCTAGAAGTGCGCCCTTGCCATGCAGACCAGAAGCTGCTGCAAATGCTGGGGTGTTGGCGTTGATGTCCCCGTGCGCGTGGTGGGCAGTTTCATAGCCGTGTGCGCTGCGTGGCCTGCTGCCGTCACTGTTATGTGCGACCACGTCGAATCGTGAAACACGGAAGGTTGCACTAGATGACGGCACTGGCGCCTGGGCACGCATATGCTCGTAGCTTGGCTGCCTTTGCATCGAACGTACCGGAGCGTTGTCGGTTGTGGACTTGGCCATGTCGTCAAAGTTGAACGAAGGTATACGAGCCATACGAGCACTCCTTGCGGCTGCAATCTGTTCAGCAAAAAGTCCTCGTTTAGAGTAGGTAGCATCATTGACGCTGAAAGCTGCAGGTGCGCGAGTCGATGAGGTTGTTGATGAACTTAATGATGACTTTTGCAAATCGGGGAAGAAGCTGTACGGTGCTGCTGCACGTTGAGGTGGTGCATGCGAAACTGGCGCCGAGGTTGATGGCTGTTCATGCCGACTTGGCTGTGACGAGGACGTGACATGAGCTGATGGTCTCGCTGGCTGAACCGCCGCCATCGGTGGGAGCTCCACCTGCAGTGCTCCCGTCTTCGGCAACGACAAGTACCGCCTGATCGTCGGTGTCATGGGCTTGGTGAACGACTCCACTCTTTCTGGCCAGATGGAGACATACAGCTCGAACAACCTCTTGCTCGTCTGTCTGACTTCCGGGTTGCTATCCGTCGCACCGCTCTTGATGCTCGCCTCGATATCCACCACTCTCCTCGCCAACCTCTCCTTCCCAGTAAACTCCAATACCAGTTCCAAAGTGCCCGCAGCTACAGCTCTCAATCCCTGACCCTTGTCCCTGATGGCTTCTTTGAGGTAAGGCACGATCGACTGCGGTCTGCAATGCTTTACCACAAAATGTAACGACTTCTCCGCCCTCTTGACCGCAACCTTGTTGGTCCTTGCGCAGATCAACAACAGAGTCGGCACGAACACTGGCACCAGTGGCTCGAACCTCTCGGCCAACCTCGGCGCAACCGAGTTGAGCAGATCCCCCGCGGTGCCCGATAGCTTAGTCCTCTCTGAGAGCAGCGATCCATTGATCGGCTCCGCTACATCTTTGAGCAAAGTCACAAACTCGGTATATTTGGTGGCTCCTCCTCGTGTGATAGCTTGAATGTGAAGGAGCGCGCGCTCTATCTTCTGCCAAGTGTGTTCGGTTTCGGGCGCATAAAGGTCATTATAGATCTCATCGAAATGAGCATGGAGCTCGTTGGCAGAAGAGATGGAGATTTTAGCATCTGAGGCGAGTTTGGAAGACATCTTCCTTGATGCCACCTCTCCCTCTGCGAGTTGAGCAAGAGTCGGGGATGCGATACGGCGGAAAGTGAGTCGAGCCACACGGAGCTTGAGGACGTCGCTGAGGTTTCGCGCTTGCTGCAAGGTGCTGGACAATACTGGTGATGATGGTGACAGAAAGCTGAAGGATCTGCAAGTCTTCGGATACGAAAGGGCTTGGTGGAGGAAAGATGAGCAACTCGCGTGGAGCTGCATTCCTTCGCAGATCAACACACAAGCGCTTCCCGCAACGCGACCCACTACAGTACAGTACATAGGCACACCAAGAAATTGCCCATTTTTCTTGATTTTTGAGGAAATCCCAAATCGCCTCCCACCAAGCCCTTTTTGCTGTTCTGTGGGGAAATTATGGTCCAAATTGGCATTTGATTGGAAAGTCTACGCGTTGAGGTCACGTGACACCCTCCCTCTCCTCATCCGCATCACTCATTGGGTTTCGTAAATTGCTCTGATGCCTCTAACGACCTCTCACACTGCTCACACCACTGCAATCAGCATTAGGATACCTTTGGATATACCCAAGGGTACAATTGCGAATAACATTATGATCGATAAAATACGGCCCTCAACACCACTGACTAAGGCGGCTAACGACCCTTCTTCATGTCTCCACTGATACTTCGGAGCGGCATCCTTAACCCATCTCTCAACAGATTCAAGCTCTTCCTGCCAAAGCTCACATCCCTTCCGCCCTTCCAGCCACCACCTGCATATCTCTGCTCATACGCTTCTTGGGCATATCTATTGAACTCAGCTTCGTACCCCGGTTCGCGTTCCATCTCGTCATCCTCCTCCTCCTCCTCTTCATCCTCATAACCCATAGTCGAAAGCCTATTGTTGCGCGATACATTCATGCTCCTTCTTGGCACGTCCATGCTCATGAACCTCTGCGTCGGTGCCATTCCGAATGCCGATTGACTCCTCGGCGGACCAGCAGCGGCCGAGGGGAAATCGTGCGCGGGAGAGGAAAGCACCCTTTGACGCTCCGTTTGGAAGCTCGCCTTAGCCACTCCCAAACCAGAGTAGGACTTGCGAGAACGAAGTTTAGGCAAGAAGCCGCTACTCGTGGACCGCTGTGTCAAGTCAAAGTTGCCATCAGGTGTGCTAAAGACGATCGAGGGTTTGCTTTCGCCCAAGGTCGATTCGCGTTTCTTTCGTCCGAAGGGAAGACGAAGGAATCGAGACTTGCTCTTTTCGCTCTCTGGAGAGGCGACGGGAGCGTACGAGTCCGACTGGAAACGTTGAGCCTGTGAAGGGAAGTCTCGCTGAGGGGCGCCGTTCCCTTCGTTGAATACGCCAACGACAGGAGAGCTGAGTGTTCCATCCGGTCGACGCGGATTCTTTGGAGGACGTGCGGGTCCATTGCTCGTGGTGGAAGCATCATCAGCAATGTCGCTCGTGTTGATGGCAGGTGCAGCTTGCCTCCTACCCAAGTCGGTGGGACGAGAAGCTTGCATGCTCAATCTTCCACCCATGTTGGCAGCCGGAGTGAGACCTGGCGACTTTGTGGCGGAAGCAACCGAATCCACTGTCGAGCTCCTGACTCCACCGGTCGCACTTGAGCCATTGCGCTGGTGCTCGGCTGGCATCGATGGCAACTCCTTTCGCAGACTAGCATTGCCTACACTCGAACGTAACGATCGGCGGGGATCGTTCTCATCTATGCGCTGCGGCTCGGCGTCAGGAATGGGCTGCAGTGCTGGAGGTCGCATACTTGACATGCTGGCGAAGCTCGACATGCGACCATTGCGACCATCTGCAGGGTGAGCGGGTGCCGCCTCACCTGGCTGCATGAGGTTCGGTGTGGAGACTGTTGACGCCTGCGTCTGTGGCGAAGGCGAGTTGAGGTACTTTTGCATCAGCGGGTTGGATGCCTTCCTCATTCTGCTCGCCTCACTCCCCTGCTGCTGAACCACCCGTCCGTTGGTGCTACCAAAGGTATTGCCCTGTGGAGATGCAGGCTGGAAGGGTCCCAAGTCGAGACTGTTCTGACTCGCCATGCCGGGCGGATTCTGGAAGATTGAGTTATCGGCACTGAGCTGGCCACGCGCTTTGGTGCTCGCATCGTTGTCTACACCGTTTCTGAAGAAGGAAGAAGTCGACCTGCGCGCTTTGCTGAGCATACCATTTAGTGCGGGACTATTGGTCTCAAGGGAGCGATCAGCGCCAATCGAGTTCTGTCGCAGACGCGGGCTACCGGATCCTTGTGAGCGCTTGCTAGCATTACGACTGGCAATGCTTCCATTGATGCTGCCTCCTGTGCCCGAGTTTTCGCGAGTCGGTCCACCGCTGCTACCCGTAAGCTTGGAAAGCAGACCACGGAAGCCCTTCTTCTTGCGCTTGGTGCTATCGTCTCTGTCGAGGTCAAGTCCGCGTGGACCTGCCTCCATTGGGTTGACGTAGCCATCGCCTGAGACCATGCGAGAACGTTCGAAAGCGGCCGCCTCAGGTAGTGAAGATTCGCCGTCGCCAGGAAAACCATAGAATGAGCGGTTCATCGCTGTTGGCGACTCGACACCTAAAGGTGTCCTAGGTAAGAAGCCATTCTGGTTGAGACGGTGCTCGGTCTGATTCTCTTGTCCCACGTGCATGTCGATCATAGAGCCGCTATGCATGAGCGACAATTGCGACGCACCGGAACGTGCGGCCAGGCGAGAAGGTGTACCTGAGGGCGAGGTTCCTCCGACGAAAGAACGCGAAGGCGGCATCAGGCTGTCGGGGCTAGGCGGGAAGCCACCAGAACCTGTTCGGCCTGCATCTGCAGCTGTACGCAGATCCTGAATGCTAGCTGCTCGAACCGCTTGTAAGGAGCCAAAAGGCACGCGACGAGCACTGTTGGGAGTCACGAGACCGCCGGCAGCAGGACCGACAAGCTTCTCTTCTGGATCCGAGCCCGATCGAGCAGGGACTGGCGAGGGTGCGGTGCGCGTCTGCAATGGCGTGGTTGGATAGCTAGACGAATTCAAAGGTGGTGACATGACTGTGGTTCCTACACCCGATGTCATCTTCTTTCGAGCTGCCTGTGCCGCTGCCACATCGCGCTCTTTCTCTTGCTTCTGCTGTGGAGTGAGTCCGCTGTCTTCGACGGAAGGCTGCAAGACGGATCGCCTGGACGGGACCGAAGCATCGCGAGGAGGTGCAAAGGGGGAAGAGAGAGTACGCTCTGGCTGCGCTGACGTGACAGACGAGTCCACGTCGATGACACTGCCACGGCTGCTGATGGAGTCAGACAAATACTTGCTCTTCCTGTCGGCCTCCAATCGCATCCTCTGTTGCTCCATGGCAATGTACTTCGCCTGAACCGCCAAGAAAGTCTGAAGCGTGCGCCATCTGAACGAAGAGGCAGGTGGGTTCATCTGCGTGTGGAGCTTGAGTCGCTCAACCGTAAGTGGCTCGCCTTTACCGATTCTCTTTCGTGGCTTGCGCGAGCCCCGCGAGTCACGGTGACTGCTAATGCTATCGCCGTGTCCGCTGCTACCATTTGCACCGGTCAGACCACTACCATTTGCCATCTCTTCCGCCTCAAGTCGTACAGCCTCCTCGAACTCCTTGTCGCTCTCGCGTTCCCAGATACCTTGACCTACGACGGTAATGTCGATCATGTCCTCATCTCGCATCATACACTCCAGACACACTTCGGGGTCATTGAGACTTCTACGCATGCCATCCGGTCCGATCATGGCCGAGGGCAGTCCATCTGGTCGGTGCTGCAACTCGAATGGCGGAACAAGACTGCGCTGTGCCATGAGACCCGGGTACTGTCGCGAACCTGCCTTTTGCGGGCCAGTGTTGGGAGATGCAAAGACAGGGTATGGACCATTGCTCCCGCTCGAGACGACGTTGGCGGCTGCCATCGCCGCGCTAAAGGCGCCAACACTCCTTCTTTGCTCGCGGGCTTGCAGCCTTTGCAGTTGCTGCGTGCTGTACGTCTGTCCTGAACCGTTGCCGTCGTTAGGCGCATTGCCAGAACGACCGCCCAAAGCAACGCTGCTCCGGTCTTCTGATCCGCGTGATGCCATACCAGCAGCATTGTTGTAAGTGCCGTTACGATCCGAAAAGCCGTTGAGGTTGTCGGCAGGGACAAGCTGAAGCGGCTTGAGTTGGTTCTTGAATGTGTCGGTGCGACCTTTCTGCTGCTTAGACGCCTCGGTCTGCTTTTTGTTGGTCTTGCCATTTTTACGCTTCATCCTGCGACGACGCTCCCACTCTGCACGCGCCTCGACTTCGCCGTCAGGTGGAGCGCTCGACTCCCGCGAAGATTCGCTTTCTTCACTTGGCGCACGAGGCCTTTCGACGAGATCGCGACTTGGAGCTCCTACGGCGGCCGCTTGCGCAAGAGCCACATTGGCGGTGAGACTGGCGTTGGACTTGCGACGATCGCGTTCGAGAACGGGAATCGGCGGCGCTTCAGTTGGAGGCTGGGTGGGAGGAGGCTGGGATTGCATCTGCATTTCCATATTGGACTGCTTGGCAGCCTTCGCCTGGGCCTGAAGATGCGCCAGACCGGCTGCCTTCTGGGCTGGACTGATATCAGCCAGCGGCTTCTTTCGATAGTCGGAGACTGGCTTGTGATCAGCAGGACCATTCATCAGCACATCTGGAGCCAGTGTAGGCTGACTGATCGCTGCTTCGCTCGGCAGTGGAGGTGGAATCACATTGTCG
This sequence comes from Pseudozyma thailandica, assembly GCA_023212835.1. NCBI lineage: Eukaryota > Fungi > Basidiomycota > Ustilaginomycetes > Ustilaginales > Ustilaginaceae > Pseudozyma > Pseudozyma thailandica. The sequence continues at coordinate 429,519 of JALCCH010000005.1, forward strand.
GCGGGAGCTGGACTGCCATCTCCAGGAAGAGCAACATTGGCACGGATACTGGGCGAGTTCGACGATGGGCTAACCAGATCCTTTGCAGGTGGAAGAGGCGCTTCGTCCTCAGGCAGTGGCAAGGAAGGCTGTCGAGTTTTGATGGCGTCAGGAGATCGAAGCATGGCCTGAGTAGTCTCATCAGAACGAGCGGCGATGGTGGTGGAAGAAAGCGGTGCATTTGGTGAAGCCGGAGCCAGACCTTGCGTGTTGATAGGGGCCAAAGTGGATTCGAGAGGGACAGGTGCGATATCGCGGGTGTCCCGAGTGGTACCGTTCTTGGCGAGGTCGTTCATTGTGACATCGGAGGACCCGGCTTGACCGGATGATGCCGATGTGCTTGCAATGGTCGGTACGACCGTCACACCAGCATCGGCTATAGTAGCAGCGGTCGATGGTTGGACATCCTCTTGAGCAAGCGTCTGAGGCATAGCTCGTTGAGCTGGCTGCGGCGCAGGTTCATCCCAGAAGGAGCCTGGAAGACCACCAGGGAAAGATCGCTCGTCGGGTGATGAACCGTATCCAGATTGAACACTGTTCTCAAGCCACGGACGCATGTGGTTGGGTGGCGGTGGAGCAATGTTGACAGCTCGCGCTGCGCCTGCAATGTATGTCTGGTCAGCAAGATCCTCCCGGTCGGATGCTCGGCCTTCGTCGCCGCTGGTGAAGCCAGCGCTGTTGGCTGTCTGGAAGGAGAGCACAGAGGCACGCTTCATCTGATTGAGAGGCATGGTCGAGGTAGTGCCGACGCTGCTACGATTGCCGGCACCATCGTGCATCCAACCGGAACCACTGAGATGGCTCATGGCGGTACCTGGTCGACTCGAGTTCTCGGACTGAAGTGTCTCGACAGGCTGCATGTAGGCATCTGCAGACGAAACGGGCCGCGACGTTCTAGGCTGCTGTCCATTGAAAGCGATAAGGCTGCTGGACTGGGAGCGAGAATGCGAATGCATGCCGGGCCGTGACCTGGTTGCGGATACGGATGCGGATACGGATGCGGATGCGGATGCGGATGCGGGGTCGGGGTACTGTGGCTGTTCTGGAGTAGCGGCTGTGACGATTGGAGATGCGTTGGGGTACGTCCGGGGAGTTGCTGGTGGCTTGGGTGTGGGAGCGCCATCCTGAGACGATGGTCCACGAGCATGGACGGTGCTTGCATAGCTTACAGATGTTGGCAAGGTGTCGCCTATTTGCAATTCGGCTGAATCTTGTCGTCGGTCTGTTGACATGCTCTGGGAGACAGGCGGCAATTGTGGTAGAGCCTTGTTTGGCGACACAGGGCTAGTGGAGAATCGCTTGTTGTCCTTTGCGACAGGTGATGCACTCGTGTTGCTCGATGGTGTGACAGTAGGTGATGCTGTGGTGGTTGCGGCTGTGTTGCTCTCTGCAAAAGTCACCAGGACACAAGGAAGACAGTACGGTAACACATCGGCAGATCAAGGGGGGCATGACACGTTACGCAGAAGGGCATGCACGTCAGTACGAGGTTGCACGGAATGGTCGCTAGAAGAGTGCCAGCTAAGGCGTGCATACTTACCGAGCGGTCGAGAGGGTTGTTCTGAAGTCGACTTTGTAAGGTCCGTCAGGGACGAATCCAAGGGACCGGCATCTTGAGAGAATTTCGCTGCAGGAGTCAGAGAGGAGATGTCGGCAAGGTTGAGGTCGAAGCCGTCATCAAAGCTGATCTCTGCCCAAGTAGGTTTGCGCTCCAAGTTTGACTGTGCGTTGACGGCGAGCGAGGACGACGCCGCTGATGCGTCCACGTTTGTTCCTTGCATGCTGAGAAAGTGGTCTCGTCGGGCAGTGAGGTTGCTGAGCGGGCAAGCGACAACCAGAGCTGAGTGTGAGATTCAAAAATGCAAGCTGATGCGGCGTGCAGCTGCAGCAAAGTCAAACCTTGTTCCGTTGACGGGCTTATCCGAGACGAGAAGAAGACCAGTACTCGCTCAAGCGTGCACGTAGTCAGAGCAAGTCTGGGGAAAGGCTGGGGTCCGCAACCTTCTACAGCTGGAGAGAAGCTGCTTTCAGGCTTGGCTGCTCAGGAGGTGATTCACCAGCAGGATCCGAGGCCGGAGGAAAGTGGTGGACGTCGAAAGCCGGTCTAGCAATCGAGCAATGCAAATCGTTCGGAGCGTCTGATGCGCTCGACTCTGTTGAGGTTGGGGATTACGCTGAAAGTAAAGTTAAGGTTCAACAGTTCATGACGACAGTGGGAAGCGAGATAGGGCGCAGCTGCCGAAGGGATGGCTTGGTTGCTGGCCGGGTAAGATGATCTCCTCGAATGCAGTCGTGTGTGGCTTGCAGCTGCGAAAGCTTGTTGATAGCCGGACGGCGGTGTCCCTGGGTGAAGGAACGCAAAGAAGCTCTTCGTCAGGAAAACGTCTTTGATAGTGGGCACAGCGAAGGCAGATAGCGGAAGGGAAGATGCAGAGCTGCGGTTGCAATGAAAGGAGCAATCTCGAGCTATTGTCCGTAGATCCAAGCGGAGGGCGTAACGAAAAGTTGAGGGACGTCAAGAAGACAGAAGTGAGGTGAAGGAAAGTGAGCAAGAGAGAGAGAGAGAGAGAGAGAGAGAGAGAGAGAGAGAGAGAGAGAGAGAATGAGAGAGGCAAGAGAGCGCGACCAAAGCTGCAGAGCGAAAATGGGGAAGGGAAGAGAGTGCGAAAAGTGACGCGAAGCCGAGACTTGAGCGGGCATCTTCAACGCACGGGCACAGACGGCGGGAAAAGGGGTCCACGAATGATAGAGCGCAATGCAGCAGTGATTGAATGCGCTCGACAGAAATGACACTCTGACACAGTAATAGAATTTGGACTTTCAGCACCCGCCAAAGCCACTATTTCAAGCCGTCATATTGAAGGCTGAGACAGAACTGCAACTATTTTCCGCTATGCTGCATTCTCTTACAACTATCCCACTGCGTCGCTATGTCGCCTTGTCACTTCATCTTTGGCCCGCATCACTTCGGCACAAATGACTTGCAACCTTATTTGAGGCGTAGTAAGGCTTGACATCCGAAGGTGTTAGAGTTGCGTTGTCGCATGCTATCGTGGTGTCAGAAGAGCAGAAACAGCATCACTGGTGTGTGAAGCAGAACGGGGTCGCCAAATTCGATCGATTGATTTGATATGAAAGTGTGTAAGTGCAAGCTGTCTCAGACGACTTCAAGCAGCACCATCTGTACCCGAATGGAACAGTACGACATGAAAGGCGATGAGAATTCAACAGCCGCCCTCCTCTGCTTTCCTTTGTCGAAGACGCCGAGGATTCCGATCAAGCGATGGCGAACGAACGAATCATGTGCAGAGAAGCCCACTTCTACCCGCTGTCACAGACATGCACGTCACACTGTTCTTGCAGCATTGCCTTGTCACCACAATGAACCTTTACTATTTATCTCCTAGCGCTCTTCTGACCGAGAAGACCGTGAGCTTTCAACAGGATCCTACGCAGTCCGCCTCGCTGCTATACCCTGCCCTACGTTGTCGCTTGCAACACCGTCGCACGCAAGAGCATGAAAGTCGAGCTGAGGCCATCGTCTTACCCCTTCAAAATCGAGGCGATAGCGATGAGAGGAAAGCAGCTCAAGTCGCAAGTCTTTTTTTTTTTTTTTTTTTTTTTCCTTCTTCAAAATCACACTCGCCAAAAAGCAGATTTCTCTTCCAAGCGAGCCTATTCCAATCTCGGACGTGTCTTCTTCGTCTGCAAATCACAAAATGGTTTCTTCCTAACACTCTCTGCCGATGTGCCTGTCTCGGCTATTTGTCGTTCCCCCAACCCTTTTTCTTCGTCGTGCGCCTCACAGATCATACAAACAGCCGCAGTCAATTCACTACTATTCCGGGATCAGATTGATCATAGCCCTGCACATGTCAGATCAGACCTCTCCTAAATCGTGATCAGGACGAGCAAAAAAGGGACGGTCAGGTGGAGAAGAGCCAAGAGAGGGTTTGCAGCTGTCGAGGTTGAGCTTACTTTTGCCCCGACGCACGGCGAGGAGAAGCCGCTGCAACCATTCTGTGGTTGCTCTATTCCAGCCTGTCAAGCCGTCCCACTTTCAGCCCCGTTGTCGCTGATGCAGAAGACATCTGCAGCACGGCGAAGTCCTAAACCCACAGATATTCGCACATCTCAGCGCGGCCTAGGAACAAGGAGCCCACCATGCAGCCCGCATGGTCACCTGCAGATCCAGAAGCCATGCACACCTATAATGAACTCGGACGGCACTTGTCTCACGATGCTGTGGATGAAACGATGGTGTGTATGCAAAGGATACAGTGCAAGTTGTGATACAGGGTTTGATGGTCAAGACTGAGAATCGCGCGTCCATCCCTCAAGGAGCACTGCGGCGAATCAATGTCCAACAGAATGTTGTTCAAAAAGAGGCAAATGTCTCAGCAACAGCGACCTCAATCCAGTGAATCGTTGCTATTGAGTCATCTCGTCTCGCTCCTTTGCAGCTAAACTGTTAGCCGACCACAGAGCGGTTCGAGATCGATTGGCTCTTTGCTTCCTTCCCATGACAGAATTCTATCGATGCTTCTATTTGGGAGCAGCACCGATCCACTTCCAGGTCAAACCATCGAGGCGACCCTTGGACATGGGTGCAAGCTGCTGGAAACCGGTGGGAGTAAAGTCAAGGTCTCCCCAAGCACATCCCTCGCATCGGTCCGCGACCGAGACGGTGATAGTCTTGCCCTCGTAAGTAGCTGCGATCTTGTGACCACAAATAGGGTTCTTGTTAGGGTTGCCGGTGCCGAAAGAGTCGAAGAGAGAGTGCGAAACGGCAACAATGTAATCACTGTCCCCGTTAGTCCAGCCACAAGCGCCGAGACCAGGAGCATAGTAAGTAGCCTGTCCTTGGAAAGTCCCCGAAGTGGCAGACGAATCCGACGAAGAAGAAGACGAAGAGCCGGAGTTGTCATTGTTGTCGCTGCTGTTATTGCTGTTGTTGCTGTTGCCATCATTGTGCTTGATAGCCTGGTTCTTGCTCTCGCTAACAGCGGCCGCAGCAGCAGTGTTGGACGCAGCAGAACCGGTCGAGCTGGAATCAGAGTCCTGCTCGTCGCAATCCCCTGAGTCATCAGACTGGTTGCTGCTGGGCTGAGCGTCCTGCTGCTGAGGCTGAGAATCCTGTTGCTGTTGCTGAGGCTGAGAAGTCTGAATCGAGTCATCGTTTGTGGAGCTAGAAGCAGGAGCAGCAGAAGAGGAGGCGGGGGCAGGTGAGGGCGAAGAGGAGGATGAGCCTGAGACGGTAGGATCAGCCTTGCCATTCCAGTACTGATCGAAGCTAGGAGGGGTCTGGCCATTTGAGAGAGCAGCCATGGCAGCCTGCTGCCACAGTCTGTTCTTCTCGTGGAAGACGTCGTTCCATTGCTGGAGAGCGGCCGCGTCCGCGATCTGCTGGGCAGTCTGCCTCTTCTGGATCATCTTGCCCTCACCGATAGCCATGGAGCGACGAGCAGGACGGTCCTGAACCATGGCAGCGTGACGACGGACAGCAGCGTTGTGGCTGATGGTGGGCTGGGCGGCCTGCGCCACAGCAATGAGGGAAAGAGCCACAAAGGCAAAGAGCAAAGTCTTGACGCAAGTCATTGTCGAGAGGATTGTTTTTTTGGGGGGTGAAAGGAGTTGGAAAAAGATAGGTATGCGGGAAGGAATGCGATGCAAGCGGATGCTGTCAAAGATTGAAAAGTGAAGGCCAACGATACCGGTGCGATCAACGCTACAGGTTCGGAATGAGGAAGGAAGAAGCCGAAGAGAGGAGGGGAGAGAAGGAATAAGATATGGATGGAGGAGGGAAGCAAAGATGCGATCCGCTGGATGCTTCTGCTATGTATATGAGTTGGAGAGTAAGGGAAGGAAGACGATGCTCGGAAGTGAGGACAGAAGAGACACGGACAGACAGGCGAGGAAGGTGCACGACGGTACGCAGTCGCGTTGCTGTCGCCAAACCACCTACTCCAGGACTGCGAGATACCGATTCAAAGACATCACGACCGCTTCTCCATGCATCAAGAGCCAGCACAGCAGTGCAACTTGAGGTCGGACTGTATATAGCATTCGGAGGGCGGTGAAGACCAGCAAAATATTTTCTTGGTGCTCAGCTGTGACACTCCAGCAGGTGCATGAATATCTGTAGTCTTGACAGGCTGTCGCTACTGTACTTGTGTGCGTCTGCTGGTGCATGCCGTTGCCGAGCACATAGCGTATCAGGAGCTAACTTAGTGTGTTACAACCCGAAGGTCACAGCAGGAGCGGACTTTGACAGCGCGACCGACAATGTGAGAGCTGACAGGCCAGTGTTTTTACGCTCGGGTCGGGTCAAGCTGCAGAGCTGCATGGCATGCGCTTGCGATTTAGAGGCCATCGCCGAGGTCGGCAAGTGGAAAAGTGCCCAAAATGCTCATGTCTGGTATTACATCGAGAAAATTTGCTGTGGATTGCTCCGAGTCGAGACGAGATCTGCCTCGATGCCAGCAGAGATGTGAGTTTCGCCTTCCCAACTGCAAGCCAAGACAACCACATCGCCTTCGTATGTGATGGGATACTTAGGCCGCTTTCCCTATGCTTGATGGCTGTAGCATTGTGCTTTTGTGCTCTGGTCCTGGTTTCTGGTAAGGTATGCAATATTCCATAGGCGTTGCGGGTCACACATGAGAGCATTCGCTGGTGGTCAAGGACAGAATACAGTCACAAGTATGGGCAACCGAGGGGGAAGGGGGCCAATCAGATGAAGTAAGGAGCGGAATGTGGCAGATTTCGAAGAAATTCAATTTGTTAGGTTGTGGATCAGAACAGAGTCTGCAGATTTTGACACTCCTCCGACTTCCGAGAATAAGAACATATTTCAAGAATTTTGGACTTTTTGGCAAAGTTGACCCTTTTTTTTTTCTTTGTCCTGCGGGCATTTCGAAAATTTTGAGGACTGAGGCAAGAAAGAGGATCAACTCTGTACAGTCACGCAGTCACTTCAAGGTGCCGCTTCTCACTTGGTCAACTGAGCTGAGTCGCTTCTTCTGCTTGATTGTCACCTCTACCATCCCACCACCTAAAACACACTCATCACACGATGGCGAGGGATTTCCGACCCAAAGGCGCCAAAGCTGGCGGCAGCAAACCTGCTCAAGACGCTACTCCTGCCAAGCCAACACCGACCAAGCAGGCAGTAAGCTCACCAGCTCCTGCCAAGTCCACATCAAAGAAGACCTCCACAAACGGCAACAAGAAGGGAGCATACGATTCGGACGATAGTGCTGATGAGGACACACTTCTGCGCGAGATCGAGAGCTTCGGTGGCTCTAGAGCCGACCTCGAGCTCGTCTCCAAGGCGAATGGAAAGAAAAAGTCAGATGTTCAGATTGACGAAGCTGCTTTCTCAGGAGAGGTTGCTGCGTTCCTGAAGCAGCTGCAATCAGATCCCAACTCTTCCGAGCCAGCTAGCTCGGCCTCAGTGTCGACACCCAACAAGGTCAAGGATACCAAGTCTGCAGTCGAGAAGAAGAAGCCAGAGCCAAAGAAGCAGCAGGTTGCCGAAGAGAACGCGAGAGACAAGTCCAAAATAAAGGAGCAGGCCAAAGACAACAAGAACAAGCAAGCTGAGGCTAGGGCTCAGAAGCCATCGAAGCAGTCCGTTGCACACAGAAACGACGTCACAGAAAGCACAACAGTATCGCGAATGGGCAAGGGAAAGAAGATGGTCTTTGACGATGATGGTGTTGGCAAGGAAACCAAGGCCAAGCCCTCCCACTCGGCTCGCGGACCTTTGCGTCTCGAAGCTGTGCCTTCATGGATGTCGCAGACTCTTCCGAAGCTCCCCGCTGCCAACAACGCTGATGCTCTATCGCACGATCGCATCACACAGCTTCTCGACCTCGGTGCTGATCTCATGCGCGAGGAGAGCCGCGCATACGATGACATTACTAGCAGCGAAACCTCACTCAACAAGGCCGGTGGTAGTATTGGTACTCTTACTGCCTCCGATGCGCAGTTCGTACGCTCGCTTTTGTCGTCCGAGGGAGGAGGAACGCTCTCGGATCGAATCTCGGCGCTTACCCTCTTGGTTCAGAGCAGTCCCGTACACAACGTCAAGCACATGGACAACTTGCTCCATATGACACGCAAGAAGAGCCGAGAGGAAGCTAGCCGTGCTACACGCGCGCTTGCAGATTGGCTCGCGAGTGAAGGCGGTCTCGGATCAAGAAAGCTGCGCTACTTCCGTGACCAGCCTCAGCTCCCCGCAGCTGCTGCTGCTCTCTCCTCCGGCGATCTGGCCGCTGCTGAAGCTGCTAAGTCTCATATCCTGCTCTGGGCGTTTGAGGACCACCTCAAGAAGTTCTACTTCCAGTTCCTTCAAATCCTCGAAACTCAGTCTCACGATACTATCCCCTTCACACGCAAGCAAGCCACCACTCAGATCTACATCCTTCTCCGTGACAAACCCGAGCAGGAGCAGAACTTGCTTCGTCTCCTCGTGAACAAGCTCGGTGACCCTGAACGCAGCGTCGCCTCCAAAACCAGCAATCACATCTTGGAGCTGCTGACCGCCCACCCTGCCATGAAGTTCATTGTGGTCCGCGAGATCGCCAACCTGATCATGCGACCAACCATGGCTGCACCCAAGGAGGGCGAAGAGGGTGCCACCAGCAACCACAGCACACACGCAAGGTACTACGGTCTCCTTACGCTCAACCAGACTGTCCTTACCACTAAGGACGAGGCCACCGCGAATCATTTGATCCTGCTCTACTTTGAGCTCTTCGAAGGCATTCTCAAGGCCAACGAGATCAAGGAGGCGAACGGCACCGCAGAGGGCGAAGAAGGAGAGGAGGCACCTAAGAAGAAGGACAAGAAGAGGTGGAAGAACCAGCCTCGCAAGGGCAAGGGCAAGGGTAAAGGCAAGCAACAGCAGGCTGCTAAAGTTGAGGAGCCCAAGCTGGTCAAAGATGCCGAGTCCAAGATGGTCGTCGCTATCCTGACCGGAGTGCGCCGAGCTTTCCCCTACGCCAAGATGGAGGCTTCTGTGTTTGAGAAGCACGTCAACACACTCTTCAAGATTCTTCACTCGGGCTCTTTCAACATCTCGATTCAGGCATTGCAGCTCATTTTCCAGTTGACCATCTCGAACCCTCATCAGGAGTCGTCCACTGTGCTTACATCGACCGCCATCACCGACCGATTCTACCGTGTTCTCTACGACTCGCTTCTCGACCCACGACTCGAGGCATCCAGCAAGCAGGCCATGTACCTCAACCTCATCTTCCAAGCTCTCAAGGCGGATGAAGATCAGGAGCGAGTCAAGGCTTTCGTCAAGCGTATCTGTCAAGTTCTATCACTTCACCAGCCTTCGTTCATCTGCGGTTGCTTGCACTTGCTCGGCGAGCTCTTCAAGCGTACCCCTGGCTTGCGAGCAATGCTGACTGAACCAGAGGAGGACGACGAGGAGCACTTCCAAGATGTTGCTTCCAGCGATGACGAAGACGAGCATTCCGAAAAGAAGCTCGCTGCTGCCGCTGCCAAGGCTCCCTCGCAGAAGGAAAGCACAAAGTATGACGGCAGGAAGCGCGAGCCACGCTTTGCTCACGCCGGCACCACCTGTCTTTGGGACGTCTTACCGCTTCTCTACCACTTCCACCCGTCCGTCTCGGTCCACGCTATGCAGCTTCTTGAAGGCGGCAAGATTAGCACCAATGCCGACCTTTCCCTCAACACCCTGTCTCACTTTTTGGATCGATTCGTCTACCGTAACCCCAAGCAGAAGTCCGGAATGCGTGGCGCAAGTGCCATGCAGCCCATGGCTCAAGTTGGTGCCGGTGTCACTCGTTCGCGCACTCACGCCCTGAACGAGGACGAGTTCTTCAACACCGAGGCTTTTTGGAAGAAGCGCGCCGATACTGTTCCAGCCGACCAGCTCTTCTTCCACAAGTTCTTCAACCTTAAGTCTAAGGCTCCTACTGCCAACCGTGTTGTCGCAGGCGACGATGAGGATGCGATGGTCGACTCAGATGGCGAGATGGAGGCGTTGGGCAAGGAGATGGGAGTGGAGGAGGATGAGGAGAGCGAGCTGGATAGTGATGATGATCCGGATGAGAAGGAGATCTGGAAGGTGATGAAGGCCACCATGCCCGGCAAGGAGGAGCTCGAGGGTCTGGATGACAGTGAGGATGAAGACGACGAAGAATTCGACTATGTCGACTCCGATGAGGATGCTGACGCAGCTGCCGCTGAAGGCGAAGGGGAGGAGGAAGATTCTGACGACGACGGACCTAACGTTATCCCCGGCATGACTTTCTCTGATGAGTCAGACGACGAGGAGGCACCCGCTGGCACCACCGAAGCTGCGGCCGACTGGGAGGATGACCTTTCGGATACCGGCAACGTCTTTGAGGAAGATGACGATGACCTTCTTCCCTTCACCGACTTTGGCTCCAAGAAGCGTGGCGCTGTTTCTGAAGACGAGGACGAGGATGAAAGTGCGGGCGACAAGAAGAGGAGAAAGAAGCAGAATGACAAGAAGAAGAGGAAGAAGTCGATGCAGAACTTGCCCACCTTCGCCAGTGCCGAGGACTATGCTCACTTGTTGGGCGGCGACGATGATGAGGACATGTAAGCCGTTCGCTGATGAAAATACCACACATTTTCATTCATTCAATACTTTAGATGATCCTTGAATATGATGACGAGGGACTAGAATCGCCGCAAGAGCATATAAGGTCCGTCATGCAATCGTCAGTTTGATGATACTCAGGTTCTGAAGATTGCGGCTTTCAAATCGGCACATTCACGGCGATTTCCGTCTGACGCGCGCTCGGCTAAACCCCGCACTACTGTAGAACCCTTGGCTGCTCGGACCAATTCGTTCCGCTTGATTGCAGACATCCCTATCTGTCTCACCATCTCATTCGTAGATCAAAGACAATCATGGCGCCCACGAGCAGACGACAACTCGATATCCTCATCACAGGTTACGGCCCATTTAGGTCGGTGGGCAACAACCCTTCGTGGGCGGCAGTGGAGCAGCTGCGAAACCATGAGTTAGATCTCGAAACTCCTCCATCGCTTTCGCACTCTGTGGCTTCGCAAGAGAGGCCAGGGCAGGGGACGGGATTGACTGCAAAGATCCAGGTTCTGGAAGTGCCCGTTCATTACGGTTCGGTTATGGATCTGGCGCCGAGGATTCATGGCAACAAGCCGAGCTCTCCGAATGCAAAGTTCTGGCACGACTCGAGGCTGAGCAAGCAGTTTGGTGGAAAGGAAGGAGAGACATATCCGAATGGATACGACATTCAAGTGCCAGAGGGAGGATGGGATGTAGTGATACACGTAGGTGTGGGTAAGGAAGGCGCGTTGCGATGCGAAACGCTGGCTCATAAGAACGGTTACGGTCAACCTGATGCCAACCACGAACTTGCTCCCGTCGTGCCATTCTCAAACAACCCCTCCATCGACAAACACCACCTTGGCGACGACGGACAGTTGCGCGGCTTCGGCGAAGGCTACGATCAATTTACCGACCCAATTCAGACGCAGGTCAACGTGACGAAGTTGGTGAGCTTTTTGAAGGAGAGAGGGATGCAGGATCACGAAGTAGCACAAAGCTTCAACCCTGGAAGGTATCTGTGTGATTTCATTTTTTACTGTTCGAGAGCAGAGGCGGAGAAGGCAGGACGGGGTACACATGTGATCTTTATTCATGTTCCTCCTGCGGGCAATGCGCTTAGCGTCGAGAGGGATGTTGAGGCGATTCGGGCTATCGCTTGGTTCATCGCGAAGGAGAAGGCTATGATTTGACGTTATGACTGCAGAAATGGAAATAGGTTTGCAAAAGATGGCTCGAAAATCCGAAAGTTCGTTGGCATGTTACATCGGCACTGAGCGGGAAAGCCTTGGAAATTCGCCGTTATTCGTTACTGTACCAGGCACGTTAGATCCCCGAACTGGAGCTGAAAAAAGGAGCCAAGTCCGATGCTCTGTTGCATCACCGAAGGCGCACGACACAGTGACAGCTGCAATTTCGACTTGTTGTCACCATCATCTCCACACTTTCGTCACCAGTCATCCGCCCATCACATCACCTCACCGCATTCGTAGTATAGTCCGACACACCACAAGGCGCAAAGCGCTGAGCCTTGAAGAACCCATGTCACGCTAACAGCACATCACATCGGTAGCGCAGTACATCCCGCCATCCCCACACGAAGCGGGCTTCAAAACTCGACTGTGTCCTTCCGCCAAAGCTAAACCTCAATCTCGAGTTAGCAAGTCACGATGCCTCGCAGTGCTGCTGCAGGAAGCGCAGAGAAGCAGCCTTTGTTACCTAAAGCTCCTGTTGCCAGCTCGAGCAGGACGATCGCGCCCAGCTCATCAAAGCTAGCTTCTCAGTCTCAGTCTCGACCCTCTTCCATCGTCCGCTCTCCGACTACCCTCAGTTCTACTTTCACAAGTGCAAAGCCTGCTACATCTCGTCCTCACCAATCCTCCTTTTCCTCCTCCACAGCATCACGTCAGAAGCGTCGACAACACTCATCTTCACGCTCACCGGTTGACAGCCTCACTCCCACCAGCAGTGCAAATAGCAGTAGAAGAAGCAGCGCCGTCCTGGACTCAAGCGCTTATCGTTACTCGCTCAATGTAGGGAGCATATCCAGGTTTCCTGCTGCGAGTACGGGTGATGTTATCGGTAGTGGAGCCAATCAGATCCTTGCTGCTGGAAGGAGAGGCTCTCCTCGCATCGGCATCGAGCCTTCTTCATCCTCACGCAGCAGCATGACGGTCAAGGAGAGAGACAGTTCAGTGGGTGTTCTGTCCATCGATCCTAGCCGAGCTTCCGTCTCTTCCACTTCTTCCCGCGGCTCATCTCGCATATCCTCGCGCTACATGGCAGAAGAAGTCGTCCCCACAAGAAGACCAGTCTATCTTGCTCTCCCATCCGATCCAAGTGCTCTGGGACCATGGTCCAGCACGCAATCCAATGTCGGAGCCAATGCCAATGCCAATGCCAGAGCTGGTGACAAGGACGTCAAACCCGAGAGAAGGGATAGCAAGATCATGACCAGCTTTCCTTTCCCGCATCCCGTCACACCCCGTCGTCGCGCAGATCGGAACACTTCTGCCAACGACAGCCCAGGTCGCCTATCCTCCATCAACGATGCATGGCAACGACTCCTCACTGCGATCTTTGCTGGGCCTTACGAACGTCAACTCAACAGAGAGGAGCAGGAGGACGATGCTATCACCCAATCTATCATTGCCGACATTGCCGAGCGTCGCGGTTCGGGCAACGTCACCACTGGTCTATCCGGCTATGGTTCCATTCCTGTGCCCAAGACATCCACAATGGATAGCACCGATAGCTCTTCGCCCGACCCCAACGATCCATATGGCTACCGCAGGATGGCTGGGCCTCACCTTCTACCTTCGTACACAACCGACTTGGTAGCTAGAAGGAGGGAGAGGAGAAGAGCCAGAAGTAGAGCTAGATTCCAATGCATGGCGTTGTGGACCATTTGGAGTATTAGCATCTTGCTGCTTATCATCGTAGGGGTGATTGTTTTCAGTTGGTACTTTCCTGATAAGCTCAACATTCCAAACCATCATGATGAAGGTGATGAGGATGAGGATGAGGATGCAGTTGGGATCAAGATGGGTGTACAGCTCGCGGGATATGCTCTAGCAGCGGTTGCACAGAAAGTGGCACTGTTTGTGCCTCGGCAACCGATTGCGCAGTAAGAACAATTGCATTCAAAGCATCAGACTAGCAGCAGCATGTTTAGCAACATCCTACACGACTCGGAAACGCCCCATAGCATACACATACACAACATCTGCGTCCCTTGGCGTATTCACACGCATGCATAGTCTCGTTTCATGTCACGCTCTGTATTTGTACACTTTTGCATACGATTTCTATCACGATCCACCCACGACTTTGTTAGTTGATTGCAATGTTCCGTTGGCACTTTCAACGACTCAATGCGTAGGGTCCGCATGAATCTAAGCACAGGTGTTGTACAGTACTCGACCTCGCTTCTCGCCTCGTTCTGGCAGGATCAAGTCGGATGCCTCGTGAGTTCGCGGTGACCTTGAATGCGATCGCTTGAGTGATGCTTTCGATAGTCACTGTACTGTTGCTTGCCTTGAGCAGGCTTTTTTCAGCTGGTTCTTCTGCACAAATCACGTCTGTCGACGTTGACGACGACTCTTTGCCATTCAGCGACACGTCGTGTAGAAGCGACCCGGTCCACAATCCTATCCACCCATCTCGCAGGAAGGATAGCCAATCGAGCTTTTTGCCAGCGCGCCTCGCTCCCGACACAGTTGGGGCGTTGCAATCCTCTCCAGGGTCTTGTTCGAACGTGCCGTAAAAAATTGGCAGGCTGCATGTCGATCCTGTCGATCATCCACTTGGATGCCTCCATCCGCAAGCCTCGGGCATCATGCCGAACAGAAGAAGCTCGTTTCTGGCGCACAACATTTTGCTTCTCGGCGACTTTGGCTGCTTGCTTCTCCGTCTTTGCAAAGACTTTCAAAAAAAAGAAAGAAAGGGTCGGTGCTCCGTCGATGCCGCGATTTCACGCTAGAGAATCTGCAATGCAGAGGGCGCAGTGGAGTTCCGGATGGCGATAGAATGTTCCTTTGCACAAATCAGGCCAACTGGGTCGTCATCGAAGCCGATCCACAGCAAGTTGCGTTCCAAGCAAAGCTGATGCCTGTCAATAATACGATTGAAAAGTGGAACGATGTGCCCGATCGCGGGGCCGCTAACCACATTTGATTCTTATGCTTTTGGAAGGTTTTGTCTAAGCGATGTTGCCGGCAGACACGCAACACCGAAGGCGTCTTCTGTCGGCACACACTGCATACTGTAATTCGACTGGACAATGTTTATTTTCGACGCCAGTTGCCGGCATTTCTTGAGGCTTTATTTATTTTTATTTATTTTTTATATTCGGCAAAGGCAGTTTACAAGAGGAAATTTTGTGCCGAAAGTCCGGCAGCTGTCGTTTTACGCGGTCGCTTGGATACTCTTACTTTGAGTTCAAAGTGCAAGGCACCCGGCGGTTCAGAGCCATCTTGTTTGTAGAATTAGGCTGTTCGACTGCCCCACCGCACGACCTTCAGCATTGACGTTCGCGGTGGAACAATGGCCGAGTCCAAGCCCAACAGAGTGGTAGCAGCTCAGGAGGCGGTGCGAAGGATCGCAAAGCGAGGATCGACGCTACCTCCTGGCCCCTTTCTCCGAGAGTGTCGCAGTGTCGTCTGCGTGCCAGCAGCTTGATGTGTGCACTTGTGTAGCTAGGCAATGCAGGCAGGTTCACAACAACAAGCCTCCTTTCGTTATCTCTTTATAAGTACAAGCCCGTCTTCATAGTCTAAGTCGAGGTTCATCCTTCCATCTCCGATCTCCACCTTCACCTTCTCACCATCCTCATCATGTTGAAGGTGCACACCCTCCTCCTTTCCGCCATACTCCTGGCCTTGATTGGTCAGGATCAGCTCGTTCGCGCTCACGTCGGACGAGGCATGCCCGTTCACCACCACCTGGAGGCGCGAGTGGGTCAGACTACCGACAAAACCCGTCATTTCGACGTCTATCGTCGTTCGCTCAGCCACGAGAACGCCAAAAGGGCCGAGTATTTGCACGAATCGATCCACGAGAATGTCAAGCGAGCCGCCGAGCAGGATGGAATTCTTCTGCCCAAGTACGAAAAGAGGCAGAGTTCGTCCAATTTCGGCGGTAGTACGAGTGGCTCTGGCAAGGCGGCCTCGCATGGAACTACGGAAGATTCGGCTTCGAAACTCAACAACCCGCAGGACGAATGTACGCCGTACAACCTTCCGGTCATTGGTCAAATTGCCAGTCAATTCCCCACAGTCTGGGAAGTCGCCGATATCATGCAAGGCGACACCCAAGCCATGCAGATGATGCAAGCCATCAACTCGTCCGGTATCATCCCCGCCGGTATCTCGGCCAGGGGCACCCAGCCTACCTCGCTCGAAGGTGCAAATCTCGATGGGAATTACAACCTTCAGCAAGATCCTGATTGTTGGTGGACGGACAAAATGTGCACCACTCCCAAGCACCCCGGCTTGCTCCCCGATGTGACTGCTTGTACCGAGCCGTATACTTGGGGTTACACTTTTGACGATGGACCCAACTGCACCCATAATGCGCTGTATGACATGTGGGCGGCCAACAACCAGAAGGCTTCGCTCATGTATATTGGATCCAACGTTATCGACTGGCCGCTCGAGGCTCAGCGTGGCATTGTCGACGGTCATCATATCTGCGTCCACACCTGGTCTCATCGCTACATGACTGCTCTCACTACGGACCAGGCTTTTGCGGAGTTGTGGTACACGATCAAAGCGATCAAGTACGTTATGGGCGTCACTCCCACTTGCTGGCGTCCACCGTACGGCGATGTCGACGACCGAATTCGCGGCATTGCCCAAGCGCTCGGCCTGAGAACTATCATGTGGAACGTCGATACCAATGACTGGAACATTGCACCTTACGGCACCATCCCCACCGCGTCGCTGCGTCAAACTTACTCGTCCATCATCTCGATGGCCACCATGCCCGCCGCTGCCACCGGAGGCGTCATTGTCCTCGAACACGAGCTGGAATCTTCGGCGATGAACATGTCGATCGAACAATACCCCGCCGTCAAATCCGCTTGGAAACACGTCGTTCCGCTCACGGCTTGTCTCAACATCACCAACCCCTATCCGGAAGATATTGTCTATCCAGACTTTGCCGAGTACGTCAAGGGCAATGTGGTCGCTTCCGGTCTGCCCGATAACCACATGCAGATCGCCACCAGTGCCAAGGTGACAGCTCAGGGCACCCTCAGTGGTATGGGTGGCACCTTCCCCACCGCCTCCAACGGCGCAGGCAACTCCAAGGATTCACTCGCCATGACGGCCTCCCCTACCGCCTCCGCAGACTCCTCCTCCTCCTCCGGCTCCGGTAGCACCGGCCAGAGTAGCAACAAGCAAAGCGCTAGCGACCACTCGTCCGCCTCAACCCTCTCCCTCTCCATGACCCTCCCGCTCCTCGTGGCCTGCTGCGCCTCTATCGGAGCCATGCTCGTCGTCATCTAAACCTCCCAACTCATGTAGCTCAGCAACATCCAGCAGATAGAAAAGAAGGAAACACGGACATTGATGCATAGTGCAATGAAAGACTCCGTCGAACTCGCACATCCGCTTTGATCGCCACGAGACATGTAAAGAAACTGAGATTGTCCAAGAATCATGATCTGGCGCGCCGAGTCTCCGTGAGATCAAGGCTCGGCATGAACCGCCCTCCCCAACCCAAGTGACAGCACATCCAACCATTTGCCCAACTCATCCACCGTCTTACCCAAACTCGCCGACACTTGTTCTTTTGTCTTCAGACTCGCAAAATCCAACGGTTTCAACGGCGGCCCCTCTAACGGAATCTTTGGCGCCGCTGCTTTGATCGGGGGCAATTCTGGTGCTTTGCTAGCGACAGGTGTGACGGGAGCGTCATCGGAAGACACAGCACTCCCGCCCGCGCCTCCGCCGAGGCTGTTCTGCCGAACGTAACCTGCTCGTAAACGTGCGAGTCGGCTGTAGGCCTGGGCGTTGGCTCCCCGATCCCACAAGTTCTGCAGATGTCTTCCGGGGCTAGCGTGACTGCCCGCTGTGGTTGGATCGGATCCTCCATGACTCTGCCTGTGATGAGCGATGAGTTCTCCCGCTGTCTTTGGCGCCGGGTTCAGGTCCTGATGTAGAGGATCGGAAGGGTTGGGACCGGACGATTCGGCTCGACCCATACGCAGCCCACCCGTCTCCATGGGATTCGGACGAAGCTGCGGAGGAGGTTGTTTAGAAGGACTCGAGTTCGAAAGATCGTGCAGCGATTTGGAATCTGGGATGACAATGGCTGTCGCACCCGCTGCGTCAGTCGAGGCGGTCGAAGAACTGGAAGGTTTCGTGAGCGATTGGGACCGCTTTCGCATAGGCACATTGACTCGAGGAGGGGCCTCAGTCATAGGTGAAGCAGGTGCGCCACCCATGCCGAATCGGAAGGGAATATTGCCTGTGCCGGTGAAGCTTGCTTTCTCTTGTTGAGCTGCGGCTGCGGGGGTCAGTTTTAGAGGTGCGGGTGTTGCAGGAGCCTTCGACTGGGTTTGCTGTGATTGAGGAGGGGCCTGCTGTGCACGAAGCGTGTTTGCCCCGTTGACAATGGGAGCGTTACCGTTTTGACGCCAGGTGTTAGCATTCTCGCCAGCTGCTCCGACTCGCTGAGGATAGACTCCCGGATTGCTGGGTCCCTCTCCATCGACGTCAAACAGCCTCAACAACGGATGATCCCGAATTGGAATGGGTGCAGGTGCATCGTCCGCTTCCATCTCATCCTCTTCCCACTCCCTGGCACTTCTCAGTGTGTTGAACTCCCAGCCTTCGCCGGTCTCCCTTCCGTCAAAGGCAAAAGAGTCGCGATTGCCGGGTTCGCCCCAGTCGGCTGTCTCTGCACCGATCAGACTCATTCGCATACCGCCTGCTTTGGTCCATGCATTGTAGGACTGGATGAGCTCCTTGAGAACGCTAACAGGTGTCTTGGCGGAAGCTTTGATCCACTTGAGCTTGTTCAACTCGTCAGATGTGGCGCGTTCTTTGGGCTCTTCGTTGAGACATGCAGCTACAAAGTCGCGCATCGCTGGGGAAAAGTCGCCATCACTGGGCAGACGGGGGGGCTTGGTCTTTGGGATGAGCATGATGACCCTCATCTGCTCCACATCGGCCAGAGGAGGGTTGCCGGTAGCCATCTCGTAGATCGTAATACCCAGGCTCCAAACATCGGCTTTCTGATCATACGTCTTTCCCTCCGTGATGACTTCCGGGGCCATCCAGTAGGGTGTGCCGACGAACGTGCTGCGCTTGCTGTGGACGCTATTGGAAGCGAGAGAGGCGGCAACACCGAAATCGCATAGCAAGATTCGGCCGGTACTGGTCAGCAAAATGTTGGCTGCTTTGATATCACGGTGGATGATGCCGGACTTGTGCAGATAGTTGAGCGCAACCAGAGTCTCTCGAACGATGACGGTGCAGTAGCGTTCTGCAATTGGACCTGCCTTCATAAGAGTGCGAACACTGCCACCTTCTGCAAAGTCCATGACGATCCAAAGCTCGGGGCCCTTGAGCCAGCATCCCCAGTATCGTACGACGTTCTTTGACGCTGCTTCGCGCAACTGGCTAAGGAGTGCCACCTCTCGTTGAATGTCGCTTACGTCGTCGTCCGGGGTATCGAGGTTGACGACCTTGAGAGCAACTGCTGCACCCGTCTCGACATGAACACCGCGGTAGACGGCACCATAGGCTCCTCTGCCGACGAGCTCGAGGCGGCGGTAGACCGAGTTGACCGGTGGAGCTGCATCTGCCGAGCTATTGTTACCGCCACGAGCAGGACCTCTGCGATCAGGTGGTCCACCACCGCCCGCTCCACCTGCACCCGATCCTCCGCCTCCGTTCATGCCTCCACCAATACCACCGCCACCGCCATGAATGCCGTTCGATCGACCGCCGCCACTGTTGCCTCGAGTTCTTCCACCACCGTTGCCTGTGAATGTACCCTGTCCGCCGCCTCCAGATGTCGATCTGCCTCCATGGTCACCATGCGCGACCAAATGTAATGGTCCCGCTGCGCTGATCGAAGCCTGGCGACTTCGACTCGGCTGTTTACCTTCTTTGTGCAGGGCTGGGTTCAACAGATCGATCAAAGCGGCGTAGGATCGTTTCGCGAGGCCGTAACGACGTTCATGCTCCGAGCGTGATGGCGATTGTGGGTCCTTGCGCGATAGAGACGATATTGCTGGTTCAATTTTTTCATCTGGTGACGGCAGGGCACGAGGCTCATTTCCGGACTGAGAAGGGCCCGAGGAGCTGGATCGCGCCAGATGGAGCTCCTGATCGCCGTCTGAAGATGGCGTGCCATCCGAATCTTGCGGAATGCGCGGCAACTCTTTCGAGAAGGACCTGTCCTCATCCTCGACTTCGGTGATCTGTGAGAAACGCCAGGCATGCGGTCTTGTATCTTCAGCCATCAAGCCGAGGCCTTGCAGTTTCGGAGACTGCGCGGCCGATGTGGGCAGCGACAACGACGCTGGCTTCCTCGGCTGCGGCGCTTCGAACATAGCCTCGACTGGTGAGTCCATCTCTTGCAAGGTCTGAGATCGCTTGTGGCGCAGATCGAGCTTGGGATAGATTCCGAGACTGGCCATGAGCGAGGATGATGAGTTTGATCGGGAACGATTGCGATCTTTCGGCATCTGCGATGCAGGCTTGGATCCGACATCGAAACTACCGGCTCTGCGGATGACGCGCAGACCTTTCTTGGTAGCTTGAGCAGCCGATCGAGCTGCCACATTAACAATCTCGCCCGATCTACGACGGAGAGTCTTGGACGAGGCGCTTGCAGCCATCATTTCGGAGCGGTCGGCAGCATGCTGGTCATCAAACCTGCTCCAGGACGGCGGCAGATGTGTAGCTTCGCTCCAGTCCGCGAACGTCTCTGATTCTCGCAGCGGAGATCTGGGGATGATGAGGCGTGTAGTAGGCGCGAGGACTTCTTCATCCTCGTCCCTGACAAGGCTGAGACTGCCCGTGCTGCCCTTGGACTGATGCTTGAAGCCGCGTCCTTCAAAGAAAGCGTGAGACAAGGCCGACGAAGAATGCGATCGCAGAATACGGTGACTACGGCCTGGAAACGGATCATGTGTATAGTCGAGCTTAGACCGTTGCGGACCATCGGATTTGCGTCGCTGATGTAGGAGGCGGGGCTGCTTCCCCGAGCTAGCTTCGCGATTGTGACTTGAATACAGGAAAATGTCGCCACTGTTTGGTAGAGCATATTGCGAGCCTTCTGTATGAGAGCGATGGCGACCCGCATCCTTCTTGCCAGAATCAGAAGCACGACCGGTGCCTGCGCCCTTGGCATCTTGAGAGGTTCGCTTGCTCTGCCTTTTGAAGCTGCGTCCCCAGCTCATCCGGTCGCTGACCACGGAGCCGCCGAACTCGGATACAGAGACAGAGCTGAACGAGTTTCGATGCGAGGGAGACTTAGGGTGTCCTGACGAAGAGATGGATGAAGACGAAGGATTCGAGAAGGTTGTGCGGTAGAACGCCGGCGGAGTTATGCCGTTGTGACTCTCAAAGGACGGCGAAGATTGCGCGAGTCCTCCATATGCAAAAGTATGAAGCGATTTGTGTTCTGCAAGATATAGGTCCTGCTCCGTGGCAGAACGAACAAGGAAGGTCGGGACATGAGATTCGTGCTTTGGAGCAGTTGTCAGTGACAACTTTGTCGGAGATGGAGGACGCTGTTTCGCAAAAGCCTTGGATCCGACATGAGGCGAGCGTGACGGACCCGCCTCGGCTGTCATGTTCCAGAAAGACATTGCGGGTAAATGTCTCTAGAGAGATCGGTGGATGAGACTTGGTTGTTTGCCAGCTCAGGCAATCTTATGACGAATGTGACATGATGATGGCGAGGATGTGGTGAGAGCGAAGAGTTGAGGGACAGAGCGGAGCACACGACTGGTATTCCTGTGGCGATGATCTTCGGTTGCAAGGTTGGACGTCCTAACGAAGAGATGGAATGCAGTTTGAGGTGCAGTCGGGTTGAGAAGCCGCGTTGACGGTAGCCGAACGAGAAAGTGAGCTCCTGCCAGAAAGAGCTTTACAACGAGCCTGACCGGACAGCGCGGGAAAGGTGAAGCTAGAGGTATTTGACGAGCAGACGATAGCGGTGATGCTGAGCTGAGAAGCGACGGAGGTGGTGAGGGTGAGTAGAGTGTTGATGTGATGTGACAATCACAGTGAAAGTTGAATGAATCTTGACTGCGCCGATTTCCTCTTGAGCGCCCTTTTATTTTTAAAATTAAGCGGGGAAGGCACAGCGCCAGTTCACCTTCACATGTTGGCCTTCATGCAGGGTAATCCAATAAATACGAGGCGGTGTTTATCTACAGTCTAGTACACCCTACCTGTTCTCAACCACACTTCTCAGCAACGGCGAAGTCGATATTCTGAACGGTAGACTCGCAACAACGATCATTAAGCACACCACACCATCACCATGCCGTGGGAACAATCAAAGCCCTATACAGATGCTTTCCGAGGTTCCGAACGATAATTACTTTTCTGTTTTGGTGAGCTGTCAAGTACGAGATTACACGAGTAGGCGCGAAGCTTAAAGGCTGACAGTAGCTCATGGGGTTGGGGGTCCGACATTACTTGACAAGCTTGCCCTGGCCAACAAGGTAGCGGCTGATCTCATTGTACAGCTCCATCTGATCCTCAAGAGTGAGTTGTGTGACGACAGTCTGGAGAACAGATCCGACAGTGACGTGGTGCTCTCGGATCAGCGACGAGTAGTAGACGTACGAGAAGAGACCCATCAAGAACTGGCAGTCGAATCGGTCAGTCAATCCACCGTGACCAGGG
Organism: Pseudozyma thailandica; assembly: GCA_023212835.1. Taxonomy (NCBI): domain Eukaryota; kingdom Fungi; phylum Basidiomycota; class Ustilaginomycetes; order Ustilaginales; family Ustilaginaceae; genus Pseudozyma; species Pseudozyma thailandica. The sequence goes on from JALCCH010000005.1 coordinate 452,037, forward strand.
ATACTGTCACCAAAGTCCTTGATGTTGAAGGCACGCTTGAATCCACTGGCAAAGAATCCTCCGAAGGGAGCGACAAGACTGGCAAAGGCAGCCATGACGAAAGCGTGAAGCTGGAAGTAGCTCCAAGGAAGCGATGCGACACGGTGACCGGCCACAGTAGAGGCGAGCGAGGCAATCGCAGGTGGAAGAGGGAGGTAGTGCCAGTGGAAGACCGGGTTGACGTCACAGGTGATCTCCTTGAACGCGTTCATGCCCAGGCTGACAGCGGGACAGATCATGTAGTTGTATCGCTGGAAGAAAGTAGCCCATCCGTACGCAAAGATCTCGGTGATGATGAAAGCTCCGACAAAGCCCTCGACCGTCTTCTTGGGACTGAGGTCGATAAGAGGAGTCTTGCCAAACGTCATACCGCAGATGTAGGCAAAGATGTCGTTACAGATGACGAGCGAGGCGGGCACCCAGAGCCAAATGAGGCCTTCAAGGATGTTGTTGACGATGAAGTGACTCGAGACGACCACAAGGAGCAGAGACATGTGCACCCAGCAGAAGAGACCGAACTGGTGCTTGAGGTTGCGTCGTTTGAGGTTGGAAACGAATGCCATGAATCCGAAAACGTAGAGCATGAACGAGAGGAAACGGTGGTGCCTTGCGAAGGGAATAAAGTAGGCATCCACAAAGACGATGTGCTTGAAATAGTAGATGATCGACTCGCCGTACAAGAAGTAGTTGGCAACGGCGAAGAAGTACCAGCTGAGCGTCTTGCTCCAGAGCTCTTCGCGACGACCCTCGAGACGCCTCTGAATACGTTCCTCTTCTTCGTCCTCATCCACCTCACTTGTAGCAGCGCTAGTAGGGGCGGAAGACATGCGACTACTGCGTCCTCCTTCGGTGACCGAGGGTCTGTTCGGGATGTTGAAAAGGGCGACGACTTCGCGGTAGACGAGGGTTTGGCAGATCATGACGAGCAAGATCATGTAAGGGTGGCCAAGAAGCAAAAGAGCAATGAAGGCACCAATCATGATGAAGGTGAACAGCGTCCTCTCGTAGATCTTCTTCCACTTGGCCTTGGAAGCGGCAGCAGCGTCTTCCTGGCTCTGCTGCGACTGCTTCTCGGGCTGTTTCTGGAGCTGTTGTGGCTTGAGGAACTCGGAGCGTGCGGGTCTTTGTGGCTCTTGAACCTTGACATCCTGGGTTCGCTCGGTGCTAGCTTGCTTGGATGCGGTGTGCAAGATCGATTCGGGTTGGACGGAGCTCGACTGAGCTGGCTTGGCGGTTGCTGAGCTGTGCACGGCATCGCTGCCTTGCTTGGGAGCATTAGCAGCGAAGGGAGCGGAAGGAGTGGGTACGACCTTTTTCACATCACCGAGCTTCTCCGCGGCAGCCGAGGCAAGAGACTGAATCTTGGTAGCTGCATCGGCTCCATCTGCTCCATCTGCGCCGTTCGCTCCGTCAGCTGCACTGGTACCATTAGCGCCGTTTGCACCATTGGATCCGTTGGTGCCATTTGTGGCAGTCGAAGCAGTGGGCTTGGAAAAGTGGGCAGGGGACTGCTTCTTCTCTGCTTGGCTCGATTCAGACTTGAGATCGGCTTTGGAAGCCTTCTTTTTGGCAGCCTGCGAGGCTGGCTTGACAGGCTGAGCGACTGCGACTGGCTGCGGCTGTTTCTGCTCAACAATCTCTTCCTCGTCTGATTCGATCTCTTCGACCTGCAAAGCCTCGAAGGCGGTTCGAGAGGCGAAACGGCCTCCGTTTGATGCCATCTTGTTTATGATTTCCGGTGGACTTTTGGAGCAGCGTTGTGACCGAGAAGATCCGGAGATTGGTATCGAGGAAGAAAGTCGATGGGTAAGCTTGAAGGTTGGAGAAGAAGGAGCGAAGAAGAAAGAGTCGGGGAATTGCATCCGTGCGCTACACGAGCCACAAAGGATCCAGCGGTTCTCAACGTGGCTGGCTGCTGGCTGTTGGCTGCTGGCTGCTGAAAAAGCGCTCGCTGCTCTGCTTCTGTTGCTGAACTGGAATTTCAAGGATGAGAAAAAATGACGATTGGCAAAATGCGGGATTCCTTGGTCCTCAGCGATAGACGGCCTCAAGCTTGAATCACCCAAACGCTTGTGTGGAGGTTGACTACACTTTTTCTGAAGTGGTGCAGTTGGCTCACTACAAATCCGGCCTCGGTCATTCACATCTTGTGGAACTCACGAAATTCGTTCACAAAGTGTTATATTGTTGTGCTCTGCACATCCATCAAGCTTCCGCTGCGAGTATGTTGGGAAAGAAAGTGTAACATTTCAAGACAAAGGCGTATGTCCTTTCATGTCTCAGAAACCTTCAGCAAGTACTAGTCCAACATGGCGGTTCGGAAGGAGCGCGAGAGTATTAGAGTCTGCTTCGCAAGCCAGCCAGCTGGCCGTTCCCGTGTGCGGTGCGCTCGACGTGTTTCAGCATCTTGGTGTGCTTTTGGTAGCCATTAGATAGATGTCGACTTGGTTTCGAGGTTTGGCGAGAATTTTACTGTCATCTCAATTAGCGTCATGTAAGCCTTTGCAGCCAGCGCAGCGAGAAGGCGGGCGTTGCGAATTGACGTGTGGTTCCGAGTACAGCAGAAGAGTCTGCGCAGAAGTCCAATTGCGTTCGAGCTCGCCTATTGGATGCAATTGGTCGATCAGAATGCAAGACGTGCATGGCTGATGTGCACGCCGGCTCTTTACCGACTTCGCTTTTTCTGAAAAAGGGATAAATTGAAAGGTGAGCAGATCGATAGAAAGACAGCCCTCCGAAGAAGCTATGCTGGGAATGTCCTCTAGCGAAAGTCGGTCTGCATTGGCTTGGGTTCTAGCAATGCACATCCTCTGGTTGGATGGCGCTTTGAAGTTGATCCCATGAGGCACTGGACGCGACAGAATGGTGTGTCTCACTGCTGAGCCGATTGGCATGAACGCTCCGTCCTGCCCTGCTTCAGAGAGATGTCGCGATTCTGGAAGAGAGATCAAGTGCGTCGATCAAACGAGATTGTAGAGCCCGGCGCCCTGAGCGTTTGCAAGTACAAACATTCTGTATGAGTGGCGATCATGAACAAGCGCTAGTGTATCGACAATGAACCGAGGAGTACAGTACAGTAGTTTGGGAGGATTCGAGTTCCGCTCGCAGATACCTCAGAATCCCTGCAGCATGTATGTACTGCATTGGCGCCTCCTGGCAGTCTGACTCTGGCTCTCAAAAGATCTACGGCGCGTGCGTATCTCACAAGACGAGCATGTCTTGGTCGCGTTGCTCAACGCAGAGAATTTTAAAAGATGTGGAAAATCGACAGGACCTTAAAATTTCCTAATTTCGCTCTCCGAAGACAGGCATTCAAGCTAGCGGCTGAAAGGGAGTATAAAGGACATCCGATTCGATCTTGTATGAATGGCTGAGATTGGCATCATCATGGTGGGTCGACGACGAAAGTTTTCATTCGTGCTCGGCAATTTGCACGTTGAACGTCCTAGCGGCGTTTGGACAAGCGCCACCCACTCGGAGCTCTCTTCGTCGTTGTCGAGATACCAGTCCATCGAGACGATCATGGTTGCTGCATACGCTTTTGGTCGCATGGGATGACTGCCAAGCTGTCGAAGACGCGAAAATGCCAACGCGCCCGACCATCACAGTACAGTACTGTATGGTTGTCTCGAGTCAGGTCTCCGTCAGGAGCCTACTGCAGCCCTCGAAGAACAAAATCGAACGAAAAAGAAAAAAAAAAAAAAAAAGAGACAGAAAACGCAAGAGTTGAACCCTGTTGATCCACGCAGATGCGAGACGTCCAAATAAGAAACATGCTTGACAGGAGGGAAAAAAAAAAAGAAAAAAAAAGTATGCAAGTTTAAGGATCGTGGTGGAAAATAGAGATTTGACCCGGCTCCCACTTCTGTTTGCTCTTGGCCGTCATTTCTGATCACGGCGGGCTCGAATACGAATCGAACAGACTGATGAATGAAGGAAGGGACGGATGAAGAAGTGCATTCCAAAGAACTGCAAAAGCCATGCAAGCCAAGGGTCGTGTAAGCATACAGCAAAGCCAGCAAAGATACAGTTTGGTAGGGGTGGGCTTATGCGTGTGCTGTGGCCAAGCATTGCTAGTCATAACCGCCTCTGATCTCGCAATGCAACTCGATCCGGCTGCAAATGAAGACGCATCAATCGCCGAATAGGTATGGCATTCGCAATCAAGCGAGACGGTCTATTCCGAACAAGGGCTGGCCCGAAGCATCTGACACACACATATCGATGTTGACACAGGACGACCCGGCTCGGCTCGTGGCTAGGTCTGGGTGAATTTGGTCGAGTCAGCTCAACAGCCGAATCACAGCTTGGTCTGATGATAGCTATCTCAACTTTGGCGGGCGCCACACATACTGTAAGAGAACCCGGTAGAGACTAACGGAGCTCTGAAGAAAATAGTAAAATTGGTCAGAAGTGCCAAATGAGTAAGGAGAATAAAATTTTATTAATAAGAGAAAAGGGAAAAAGAAGGTGAAACCACACACACACGCACACAGCCGCCTTGTCCAATCACACACGCCTGTCAGGAAAGTGTCCAAAGCTGCATCTCACTAAATCCTACCCGACCACAGTGGCTTTCTACCGAGGAAGCAAATCGATCACGAGGTCTGAGAGCCTGAGTCTAAGAAGCTCGATGTTTTCCTCAAGCTTGACGTCGAGCTTTCCCTCACTTTACCATTCTTGTCCTCGCATCCATCTCGCAAATCGTGTTGAATCGTAGCCTCTGATTGCACGGGTTCGGCACCAGCCAGTTGAAGACCCTCTTGTTTCCTTTCTTCTGTTCTTCTGTTTTTTTTTTGTTTTTTTTTTTTTTTTCTGAAAATCCTCCTTTTCAAGCAGTACGGTGGGACAACACTTCCATGCCCTTCTCGCGCTGTTGCTGCACTTTGCCCCTGGCACCTGCCTTCTCTCAATGTGGCTCTCGCTCGGCCCGCCCGCCCCCTGCATCTCATCCTGTCCTTTTTCGTCCTTAACTTATGCTCTATCAAGGTGGCGCTTCGAAGCCAAGTCAAAGGCTAAACTCGTATATATCTCGCTATGCTCCTCTGAATTGTAGTGCACAGTACGGCCAAACGGCTAAAGCCGTCGTGAGATTGGCGCCGCCTCCTTGTGCATGCTCAGAGTAGACACGGCGACGCTATCCCGCGTACGTTTTGCTTCGCATCATTTTGGCCTATCACATCACACCGTTCCCACTTCATTTGATGCAAGTACAACCGAAGACACGCTTGCTCGTGCAGCAGCATTCAAGTTCTTGATTTGATTTTTATTTTTCTTAAATGCGGACGGGCCGATATCAACCCACCTTTCTCCCTCACTCTGTCACAATGGCACACTGACAGCGAGCAGAAAGAAAGGGGTTTGCGGCCCACGCCTCCTCTGCCCTTGATGAAGCTCTGACGGAATGGAGCAAAGAAAGATAGCGAATACAAACGAATCTGCCATCTTGAAAGAGCAACACATGCACACAAGAAAAAAAAATCATCGAGAGGCCCCTCCTCTGCTTGTGTCATTTCTCTTGCCCTCCCGCAATACACACGCTTTCCTCAAGCGTGCCTGTCCCTAGCTCCTTATCATTCCCCTTTATATACTCGACTGAGCCGCATTTGGTCGCCTTCCTCTCTCCCGCACACTATCTTGCCCTCTTGTCATCATCTTCGTCGTAGCCACTCGACCAATACCCGCATACCTTTACCATCTGCAACCTTTGTTCGCAACACCACACTTCATTCAACATGTCTGCCGCTCCTGAGACCACCCCTGCCGTCGCCGCCCCCGTTGAGGAGGTCCCCGCCGTTCAGGAGGCCGCCGCTCCTGCCGTTGAGGAGACTGCTGCTGCCCCCGTTGTTCAGGAGACTGCTGCCACTGAGACTGTAAGTGTCACTCCTATCCCACTGCCATCGATATCGTTCCGCACAGACACAAATGTACTGACCGTGTGATCATTCCGCTTGTTTTCTTTTCCCTTCTTCTTGACTGATCATAGGCTGCCCCCGTCGAGGCCGCTGCTGAGCCCGTTGCTGCCACTGAGGAGGTCGCTGCCGCTCCCGCCATCGAGGAGGCTGCCCCTGCTGCCGAGACCGCCGAGGCCGCTGCCGCTACCGAGCAGGCCCCCGCTGCTGCTGCTGCCACTGAGGAGGAGGCCACCAAGGAGGCCACCCCCAAGAAGGAGAAGCGCCAGTCGCTCATCAACAAGATCCTCGGTGTCTTCAAGGAGAAGACCGCCAAGAAGGAGAAGCCCGCCAAAGAGGAGGCCGTCACTGAGGAGGCTGTTGCTGCTGCTCCCGCTGAGGAGGCCGCTGCCCCTGCTGAGACTGCTGCTGCTGCCCCCGCTGTCGAGGAGGCCGCTGCCGCCCCTGTCGTTGAGGAGGCCGCTGCTCCTGCCGCCGCTACTGAGGAGGCTGCCCCTGCCCCTGCCACCGAGGAGGCTGCTGAGGGTGTCAAGATCGAGGAGGGTGCCAAGGCTGATGCTCCCGCCCCCGATGTTGCTGCTCAGAAGATCAAGCTTGGTCGTCGTCTCAGCGGCAAGTTCGGTGCCCTCTTCCACAAGTCGTCCCACAAGAAGGAGGAGAAGCCCGCTGAGGAGGAAAAGGCTGCTGAGGCCATCACCCCCGTCGAGGAGAAGGTTGCCGAAGACGTTGTTGCCGCCCCCGCTCCCGTCGAGGCTACTCCCGTCGTCGTCAAGGCTCCCGAGGCTGCTGCCCCCGTCGCTGCCGCTGCCTAAGCGTGCTCTGCAACGCTTGCGTCTTCCTCTTTCTCTCTCTTGATCTCAAAACTCTTGTTGGATTCTTTTGCATGCCTTTTCCGTTTCTGGGTCCGGCTTCTTGATATTCTTGTCCTCTCCTCGCTCAGGCACTGCTTGCTTGCAAGGCACTCCTGGGTCTGGCTATACCCCTCGAACTCGACAAGGTTCGATCATGCACGATGATTCCCTCGTTCTGCGTAGCGACATACCTTTCCCTTTTCATATATAGACGGCTCGGTGCTTTCTACCGAGCACAGGGTCTTGCGATTCCCCCTGCTCATCTCCGAATTGTCAAATCATACCTAATGAATGCCATTGTCTGCTTTATGATTTCTTCATACTTGTCCGGGTCTAGGGTGTGTGGATGCGAAGAGACTGCCAAGGGATGATGTAAGGTGTCGTGACAGGAGGTGAGATTCCAACTTGAGGTTCAATTTGATCCTCAGGCTGCGGCCACCCTCGGTCTCACGGTGTGAGCACTTTTTTCCTCAACAAATTGTCGGGTGTGATCTGCGACGCTGATAGTTTTCTTGGTCTTGTGGTTCAAGCATCAAACTCTCGCGTCTCACAAATTGCAACCTTTAGTCTGCACATGATAACACAATAGCCAGAGAACAAGCAGGGTGAAAAAAGAAAGTATAGTGATTCATCTTATATGAGAGTGAGAGAGAGAGTGAAAGAGAGAGAGAGAGAGAGAAAATGAAAAAGGAAGACCAAAAAGAAACAGGCGGGCAAATGCAGCAAGCAGAGGAACGCCTCTTACCCGGATTGGGGTGGGGGCAGTTGGAAATCAGTCAAGTCACCACTTGTTCTTCTCTTCCTCGAACCCTCACCTCCAAGCTGGCCTAGTGCGGACGACGAATTGTTTCCATCATTCCCATCATTCGCCTGAACAAGCGGGGTGAAAGAAAACCAAGTTGAGTCGGCCGGACTTGGTCCCTCCAATCCATTACTTGGTGGGAAGGGGGAAGAACCGGCGGCGAATTGTCCACCAAAGTTGGAGGCCATGCCATTGTTCTGCTGCGATTGTTGCCCTTGTTGATGTTGTTGCTGCTGTGACTGTTGTTGCTGCTGCGGTTGGGATTGCTGCTGCTGCTGCGGTTGCTGCTGCTGCCCAGGGTTAGACTGAGCCTGTTGCGAGGGCGTGCTCTGCCCTTGATTATTCTGACCTTGACCTTGGGGTTGACGCTGAGCTTGACCTTGCATTTGCTGACTTCCCTGCTGCAAATTGGCGTACATGCCGCCACCAAATTGCTGATATGGATTGTTGTTGGCCTGCCCCTGCTGCTGATTCTGCAACAGCGTATACGCGCCAGGAATACTGCCACCGAAGGGATGGTTGTTCTGCTCCATGTTGTAGGCGCCCATACCCATGTTGACTTGCCCATTGTTGGCATTGTTGGAGGCCGCAAATGCGTTTGCGTCAAAGCCTGGAATACCCGCAAACAGCGCCGAAAAGTCGTTGCTGTTGGCAAAATTGGCAAAGTTGGCCAGATTTGCAGCTGACAAATCCTGTCCTTGAGCAGGGAAAGGCATCGATTGTGGGCCGCCGAGATGTGGCACGCTCTGCGCGGTACCAAGTGGTTGAGGCGCGTTGGACTGCATGAAGCCCAAGTTGGCAAAGTTCTGTGGGGCCATATTGGCTTGCGCATTCTGTGCTTGGTCCTGCATCGACTGTGAGTTGACGGACTGCTGTTGACCCAGATTGAGACTAGAGTCATCACCGCCGAGACCCAAGTTGCTTGGCAATGCACTTGGCTGCGAGGTATTGCCAACCATGGAAAGCGAATCGAAGTTGAAGTTATTTGCAAGGGGACTGCCGTAATTGTTGGACTGGTTAAAGCCCAGACCGAGCGGTGATGTTCGCTGACTGTGGTTCTGGTGCGCATGCGAGCCCTGAACGAGGTAGGGTGGATTGGTAACGTGAGAGGAGGTGCCAAACTTGGAGCTGACGGTACGAACGGGCGAACCGTGGATGCTGCTAGGACCTGCGCTGCCTGCTCGACTATGAGCATTGTTCTTGACGACATTAGCAACGCGACCTGTCTTCCAAGCCTCTTGCGCTTCTGGACTCAAGGTCCACCAGCTGCCCTTTCCGGCGGCACTGCTAGGTCTTGGAACTTTGACAAACAAGTTGCCCTTGATGGACAAGGTCGACTTGATACGGTTCTTGACGCGAGCCTCCCAATCTTTGCCGAACGCCCACTCGCGAATCTCAGGGAATTTGGAGCACATGCCCTCGAAAAGATCTTGAATGACGAGGCGACCGCTCTCACTCTCGGCGATGGTTTGGCAAATCATCTCGCTCCAGTTGAGACGCTTGCCCGTGATGGCACTTGCTGCGACGCGTGAGTTGCCTCCGGGAGTCGAGGCACCTGTACCTGGAAGACGACGTGGGGTAGCACCGGGCGACGAAGCTGCTGAGTTTGGCAAGCTGATCGAGTAATCCGACAACGCCGAGCTAAGGGCATGTGGGTTGAGATGGGCGGGGATTGCGGCGGCGCCGCCAGTAGCAGCATACTGAGAAAGCTGAGCGTTGGCGTAAGCAAGCGCAGAGGCCGTATAGGCACCAGAGGGAGACGCTGGCGCGGTCGAAGAGGTTCCGGGGATGTTGTTTGAGAATTGGTTCTGGGCAGCACCGATGGCAGGGCTGTTGGCGCCAGAGCCCTGATAAGAGGACATGGTTGCATTCATGTCCATCTCCTATGATCTCGGTCGAAAGCCGAGTGCCCTGCAGAAGTGTTATCAGAGATCGCTGAGAATGGGGAGAGCAATCGATATAGCTGAAGCTTGATGACGATGAAAGGGCCCCGATTTGCTATGTTGATACAAGAAACAACGACGCACGTCGAGTTCGGTGTTGCGGATGATGATAGAGGAGAGGATGATCGTGTCGCGTCGCTGATGGGATTCGTTAAAGAGAGAGTGACCGTTTGATTCGAATGATTGCTTTCCGCACAATGCTTTGAGGAAAGGTATCCGCTCGATCAAGAGAGCGAGAGCGAGAGCGAGGGTGGCTGAGAATCTGTTGAGAATGGGTGTCCAAGTACAACAATGTAGGAACTCAGCACTAACGCTTGAGAGCGAATATTTCCGGTTGGGATCCGAGAGTCAATGGAACCAAAAGACGAACGGATAAAGAGCGGATGGGCCGCGTCGACACGCTAACCTCGGATGGGCCGCGAGACAGGGTATGTGGGAAAGTGTAGAGCTGATGTCGGAAGAAGCGACGATGGCCACTCAGATTGTCGGCGGGGGGCTGAGCGTGCAGTCGCGAAGAGATGCAATGATGGCGATGATAATAGAATCGAGAACAGATGGACGAGAAGGGAAGAGACGAAGTTGGGCTGATCGAGATTAGTGCGGATGGGGCAATCAATCTACGTTACGGGACTGGAGCGTGGCAAGTGCACGAGAGCGCCAGTGAGTGAAAGACGCAGGGGAACAGGAAGCGAGGGCGAGCCAGAGGGAAGGCGATCGACCGCGAGCTGGTGCCGAGTAGCCACAGACGCGGGGATAGAGCGATTGGTCCAAGTGAGGCTTGCAGACGGAAATGGACCTCTTGTGTGGAGCAAGAGCAAAATAACAGCAGCAACGGAGCAGCAACAATACACGACACTCAGCAGCAATCTGCAATAGGTGTAAAAGCGGCAGCTCCTGGTTCAAGTCAAGTCCACTTCCGCGAGGCAAGACCTTGCGGTGGCGTAGTCAAGGGCCCAGCTTTAGCGCGACTAGGAAGATACAGCGTCAGACAGGTAGGCAGGTGGCTGGGCCTTGCGAGCGAGATGGACTACGCCAGGGCTAGCTGCTGCAGCCATGGGCCATCTCGAAAAAGCTTTCAAGGCCAGACCTAGCTGCGAACAGCATACAGTACACTGTGGATTAGCACAGAGAAAGGCAGGGCAGTGCAGAGCCATATGCAAAGTAGCAGCGGGGGAGCTGCCATGGACTTTGAGGCGAGACTCGCGACAGTATCAGTCGTGCAGTCGTTCGTGCAGGCTCATTTCAACTCTCATTGGAGCCCTTTCCTCTCCTCTCATTGGTGATCCGCAAGCGGTCTCTCGTCATCGCCAGGGCTTCAGAGCCCGATAAGTTAGCCGGAACACCACGACGCACGGAAAAAGGTCAAGAAAATGCAAGTGAGATCAACTGCTGCAATTCGGATCAACTCAAATTGTATTCCATAAATTGACTTTTCTCTGCAGCGGATTCAATCTTTCAATACAAAAGGCCACAGCTTTTAAAATATGAATATCGAGAGCACGATTGATTCAATTCCCTCCGACTCTCCCTTGCGACTGGAATCAAATAATGCTGTTCTGCAGCTGCTTTGCGGGCTTTCGATCGAGCGGCTCTGCATCTCCATCCGGCCTCTCTCACAAGAAAGGAGCATGCAATCAGACCCACCGCTCATTAACATTGGTACTTCCGCTGCCCTCTCGGTGACCAACCGACAAACCGGTACCTAACAGGGCGGCAAGGAAAATCGCGCTGCACTCAGTGTTAGAGATGCAGACTTGAGATACTGCAGACACGGCCTTGCCATTCCATGTGACAATTGCCAGACTGATTGCCGGCTTGACTGTCTTCTGCAAGTCTTTTGGACCGGTCCAGGCTCTACCTATGTTCATTAAGTTTGTGTTCAGATGCACTTGATTGGCGTGTCTCTGCAGCATCTAAACCGCATCAAGGCGACAATGCCTGGCGGAGAAGGCCGGAGTAGCCAAAGCTACGCTGCGGCGGACAGATGGCGGCGTTTTCTCGTAGTTAGTGCACAAGACTGTACTGTGCTCCTTATAGCGATCAGATCGGGCAGACGGCCGAGCTCGCGAGAGCTCTTTCCATCGGGTTATTGCAGCGGCATTGACCGGCCCCTGCAATGCACCATGTACCATAAACTTGATCGGTGGCTTCTTGACAGTATGCCGATGAAGAAAGTCCTGACCAGTGCTTTGGTAATCGTCACATATCACAGTGGACACGACGTCTGAAGTTCAATGAGGAGAGCCTGAAGGTATCAAGTCAATAAAAGCTTCAGACGTCAAGACGTCAAACTGATATTTCGGCCAATTCCATGACATTCGGCCATGCCGACACCCAAAGCTGGAGTATCCTTTCTCACTCGCTCCTTCCATGAGATCACTCGTAACAGTTGCAGTAGTCATGAACGCTTCGCCGCTCATTTGAAATCGCATACAGTAGCAAGCTATAGAGCTAAACACATCCTGCGATCTTGACCAAGGTATGCTGAACAGCTGAGTTGTGGAGGTTTGACAGGTCGAATGCTGCACCAAGGCTTGACGTGGACCGTTGTGTAGCCGGAGAAGGGAATTTAGAGTGACGACACTGCAGATTGATGGACAGGCCAACAAAAATTCCTAATTTTTTGAGCCTCATTCAAATAGTCACAGCAAGCAACCGAAGATGAGACTTGATTCATCAAGACCCTTTCAACGTATCCTCTTCCGTTGCAGCAACCTTCATCTCGTCGAATCAGCCTTACAGCACAGCGAGCTCAGCCTCACAGGCTCGGATCATCCGGGCATTTCTGTCATCGACGGGAGCTGCCGAGCAGTCGACGTGGCGCTTCGACGCTATACAAGGCATCATCAACAACGGTAGCTTTGGCTGAATGCGCTCCTACAATCGGATCATCACATTTCGAAGATTCATGAAACTATTCGCACTATCGCAGCTTTGAGTGGCTCGACGGCTCGAGAACCGCTCACTATCTATCCGACACCCGACATCATCACCGACTGCGCCCCTTCGACAGAAGCCGGAGCTGCACAACCATACTCGTATGCCTCAGGAATGGGAGACTACCGCTTCGTCCTGGTCAAACCCACGGCAAGGCCCGCCTATCCACTGTTCGGTGTCTTTCCTGCTCCAACCACGATACCAATTCAAGCCTTGCTTGGTCTCGGTGCCCTACTCATCATCTCGCTGGCTCTAGCCGCTTACAAAGACATGCTCAAACCAGGTCTGCGATCTGCATCGCGACTGCACCCATATACCCCTTCAGCATCTTCGGGCAAGGATAGCTCTTCACATCCACTCAGGCGCGCACGCTCAGCCGTGGCCTCTTCCTCGGTTTCCAGAGCTTCTTCGACCTCTTCTGCCCCAAGAGCTCGTATAGCGAATCCAAAGTATAAGGGTCTGCGCAACACTGGCAATACTTGCTTCTTCAACTCGACACTGCAATCGATATCGTCTTTGACGCTCTATCGCAAGTACTTGTACTTTCTTGTTGAAGAAGCGGAAAGGTGGGATACACCTACACCTGTCGTCGATGCATTGCTGGAGCTCATTGAGGAGCTGGCCACACCAGCAGATCGCAACGCAGCAATCAACCCGACACAGCTCGTCCGAGCTCTCCAGAACCTGCCATCTTCTTCGATACGAAGCCTGGTTGGCGCTCATCAGCAACAGGATGCACACGAACTCTTTGCGCTCCTGAATGAAGCCGTCGATGCTGAAGCAAAGGCAATACAACGCGAAAAGGCCGTCGCCCTAGAGTCAGAGCAAGCAGGTCTTCGAGCTCTGATGGCACCGTCGTTGCCATGGAACGGCCGTGGCATCTATGCAGACCCTGCACAGGCAAAGAGCAGTTTTGCCTTGAATCCCTCGCCGAGTCCACTGACGCCGCTGATCGGAGATCAAGGCGTGGAAGATGCGCTTCAACCTGACGGCCATGGTGGGAATGGAAATAGCACATCGTTAATCTCGCCTTTTGATGCCTTGCTAGCACAGCGTACCATCTGTCTCGATTGCGGGTACTGCGAAGCCATCCGACACTTTTCCGCTTCCGAGATCTCGCTTTCTGTGCCAGCGATGAACATGCGCACACGCACATCAGAGCTCACAGGCACGTCTGCTTGCTCTCTGAACGAGTGTCTTGCAATGTGGTCGGATCTGGAACAAGTCGATTGGATCTGCTGGAATTGTACCCTCCGCAATACCTTGCTAGGTGTGCAAAGCGACCTCGCTGCCAAAGCTCCGGCGTCCTCGTCAACAAAGCAGAATGGCTCAGCGCACCACGGTGACGCCAATGGATCGACGAATAGCAGCATGACACCAGCAAGGAAGAAGCGTCTAGCGCAGCTCAGGTCCAAAGAGGGCAAGCTTACACGCATCATAGAGTCTGGCCTGTCCGAGGACGAGCTCAAGCAAGCATCTGACGACCCAGCATCTCCTTGGCACAACGTGCTTCACAACTTGCAGCTCAAGAAGACACTAAGCAGACTTTCGACAAAACAGATCATGATCTCTCGACCGCCTCGGATATTGGCGTTGCATCTTAACCGGTCTTCTTACTCCGCCTCAGCGTGGGCACCGGCAAAGAACAACCGTCATGTTCTGTTTCCGGAGTATCTCGACGTCAACGATGTCACTTTGCAAGGAAGCATATCGTTGGATGGACGACAAGCTATGAACTCTTCCATGCAGCGTTCAGCACCAGGGGAAGAAGGTAGAGCCGACTCCATCTATCGCCTTTCAGCAATCGTCGTGCATTATGGCTCGCATTCCTTTGGTCATTACATCGCCTTCAAACGCGCCTCGAACTCTCCTCCATCGTATGACGGGGTAGTCGAAGACGATGGGGATGATAGCTGGCTTCGCATCTCCGATGAGAGTGTGTCGAGAGCAACGATTCAGCAGGTGAAACAGGAGAATCCTTACATGCTCTTCTACGAGTTACTTCCCCAAAGATCGGTTGAAGCTCAGCAACAGCAGCTGCACCTGCCTGAGGGTGCGGACTATGCGATGCTGCAGAAAGCTATTGCTGGCGCCATGGCGCAGAGTAACGGAGTGGCAGGAGATGCGGATGGGGAAGCGGGTTATGGGTCGTCAAGAGCGAGTCCGGCGCCTGGTGGGTTGAGAGTAAGACCACGCACTGTGCACCGATGGAGTACGCCTCCTGTTGCATAGTCGCCAAACATCATTCAGAATGTCGATATGGCAATCATCTTGACGGCACGCATTGCTTTCCCTCATCTTTCATCCTTGTCTGCGTGTGAATGCTGCTATTGCAAGCGCCCTATCGAAAGGCACACAACTTGTGAGGGCGCGAGGGGTTATCACCAAGGCTGAGGCGGCTCCCTTTGCGGAGGCCTATCTTGCTGTTTCCTCTTTTCGTCCCTCTCCTTACTCGTCCTTGTCTCGACTTTTACAAACTCTTCCGTGTCTGCATCCTTGTTGCGCTCTGCGGCATCCTTTGTGTCGTCCTTATCCTTCTTGACGCCCATGTAGATGTCGCCCACGATTCCCAGCGCCTGCGCACGCAGTCGCTGGGTCTCTTTTCCAATGCCACTATCGTACAGCACTGCTTCGCTAACTTCTCGGATGACGGATTCGACTTCGAGCTTGGCGCCTTTGAAGAGCGCACGCATGCCCTTTTCCGCCGCCTGTTCTTCCAACTCTCTCTTGCGCTCGACTGTGATTCCCGATTCCTCGGCTTTGGCCAACTCTTCGAACACGTTTTTGAGCTCCAATGCGGCTCGGACGGTCGAAACGGTTTCGCGCACCACATGAATCGAGCTTGCTGCCGAATGAAACACGCCTCCAAAACTGCCCAAAAACCCAGTCGAGGCGAGGTAGTGCTTGCTCTTGGCAGAGTAAACAAAGCCAACAGCATTGAGCAGCTCGACGCCGTAACTTTCATGTTTCAACTCCTCCGCTTCCAACCTGGTGATCTCTCGGAAGGATTTCTCCACCTCCTTCTCCAACACTGGATCGTTGGCATTCCGCACGGATTCGGTGTAGATGCTGAGTTTGCGAATGAGTTTTTCCACGAGTTTAGCAACTCGTTCCTGACGCTGTGCTTCACGTTCTTCGGCCTGTTTGCGTTCTTTTTCCTCCTTGGCCGCCTTTTGTTCCGGTGTCAACGCCGGTTTCTCTTTACTCTTATCGCCTTCCTCCCCATTGGCCTGCTTTTCAAGCTCGTCCGAATCCTGCTGCAGAGCCTCCTTCATATCCTTGCCGATGGAAATCGTCCCGATAATATCTGCAAATCTCTCCCCTCCAAACAGACTTCCAAACACCTCCTCGGGGTCTACAAATCCATCCTCGGGTGCTAAACCGGGCGTATTGGCTCCAAACTCGTTATACTTGTGCCTCAACTCCTTATCGCTCAACACCGTATACGCTGTGGCGAGCGCTTTGAACTTCTCCTCTCCCTCTGGATCGTTGGGGTTCTTGTCGGGATGCAACTTGATCGCCAGTTTGCGGTATGCCTTTTTGATCTCCTCGACGGTCGCGCTAGCGGGAACGCCTAGGATGTCGTAGTAGGTCATATCGAGCGGATTCTCGTCCGTTCCGATGCGGCGTTTGCGGTTGGAGGAAATCTCTTTGCCGCCGGATTTGCGTGCTTCGCGGACGGTTTTGGTCGCATTGGGTGGCTCGAATGGTTTGTGACAGGTGCAGCAGGTGACGGTAAAGGACGTCTCGTGCGCGGGTAAAGCGGCAAGCGTGGCGGGGGAAGGAGGGAGGTATTCAATGGAGGCTCGACACGTAGGAAACGGGCAAGAGCAGGAGATGTAGGCTTCTTTAGGCCGTGAGGCGACGTTGAGGGATGCCATGTTGGGCCAAGAAGGAGGTTCCTCAGCCGGTAAAGGAGCTGGCTAGAAATGGCGAGCTTGTTCTGTGCAGATACCGATGAGGACGATGTGGATGCTGGTATACTTTGTCGTTGTTGGTAATCGAGCTGGCTGAAAGAAGCGATGCTAGCCAGACGGTAGTAATGATGATAGCAGGGGAATGCTGTCCAGGTCGAATGACGCATGCACGCACACTCACACACACAAAATTTGGCAAACAACACAGACAGACACGCACGGCGGAAATATAAGTGGTTGTCGCGTGAGTGCTGAGGAGCTTGAATGCAAAACCCACACTCACCCTCCTCTCTCTGCGATGAGGGCTGACTGTCAAAGATGAAGCCGCCCCAAAATCCTCGGATTGCGGAAGTGTCAACTTGGACAATTGAGCTCAATTTTTAATATTTCTCTCTCTCTCTCTCTTTAAGGGTCGGATCTTGCGCACATGGCAACCTAACCGTACATTTGGCTATCATCACACTCGTCACATCCTCCATATACCATCTTCCCTACTTATCGTCACTCTCGAAATCAGAAAGTGAGAAGACCGTCCCAAGATGAAGCCGCCCAAGAGGTCGCCATTCCTCCATTCTCGGCAGGCAGATCTGCTCGAGGTCTACCGTCACCTCTACCCCAACTCCCCCTTTCTGCCTTCCAACACCTCGTCAGCTATGGACAGGCATCAGGCTCTCTCCATCGTCCAGCTTTGGATCAACCGCTCAGCCTGTCCTTTTGCCGTCGAAGCCACCGCTGTCCTCGTACAAAGTGTCATCCTCGACGATCATATGCAGCAAGTCGCCGATTCGAGTCTCAACGGCGCAGCTGCTTCCCTTCGATACGCGCTCGAACAGATGGGCGGAGGCGCCGAACTCGGAGTGCGTCTCAACTACAGCTTGGCACTGACCAGATTCGTCAACAGTGTCGTCGACTCGCATCAGACGGGCGGGTTCGCGCAGAGTATTGCGGCGATTGCGGCTAGAATCGGGCTGCCGTTGTGGTTTGTGGAGATTAGGCATGCTGTCACGCACGAAGAGTTGCCAAGTATCGCAGTATGTAGACAGGCTGCGAGTGCGGCCCTGGCCTGGTTGCATCGACACTTCTGGATCCCGCAGTTATTCGAAGGTCCTCAAGCACTCAACTTTGGTGCCGGCGAGGGTGCGGCTATGGATGTCGACCAGCCTTCCGCTGACGCTTCCACCTCCGCTCTTACCACCATTGCAAAGAAGGCCGATGAGGAGGAAGAGACCCGCAAGAAGGACCGTCGCAAGGCGCTTGCCGATCTCCGCGCCACACTGAAGGAATATCGCGCTCTCGCAAAGCAAGTCGCTCGCGATCGCAGTCTTGCCAATACATCCAAAGATGGCTTCCGCAAGCTGTACAAGCAATTTGCCGTCTTCGTGTCCAAAATCCGCACGCTTGAGCCTGAGTTCGGCGCGCAGCTCGTCGACAGCAGCAAGAAGGGCAGGGAAGATGAGGTGGACGTGCGAGCGACGACGGTCTTAGATCCGGATGATGTGGATGAATGCACCAAGTCAGCGCTGGCTGATCTGGTCAATCAGTTGATGCAGCCGGGATGGATGGTGCCATTGAGCAGAGGCAAGAGAGTCAAGGGCAATGCTAGTGGAGAGGACATCGTGCTGCCGGCCGAAGTGGCTAGCGTCTGGTCGCCACTGCTTGGATATCTCCGGGATACCTACGGTCCGATCTTTGGTCAGATCCTCTCGGAAGAGCTGGTGGATGCTATTCTCCGAGACGTCAAACCTCTGGACGAGGAGAACGATGGTCAGGAAGAACCGCCGGCAGACGAACGGGATGACCCAGGCTACCAAGGCTGGAAGAACGAAGCATTATCCAGCCCAAGTTACCGAAAGACAGTCGAGGCCTGGCTTCGATACCTCGTTTCTAACATTCCGCCCTCCAGTCACGCATCGGCCAACAACCCCTCTACAAGGTCACCGACCACGCTAGTCACGGACGTCGAGGTGGCCGAACTCTGCCTTCCTTTCCGCTCCTCTTCTTCCACAGCGCTGCTGGAACACCTTTGCGAGCGAAACGGGGATCTCAAGGCACGTATCGGACCTTTGCTCGACGTCCTCAAAGTGTCAGCCTTTGTGGAGCGAGCCGAGATGGAGCAAGGCGCGGAATGGAGCGAAATCGCAAGCGGATTCGAGGGACAACTGGAGATTATGGAGCAGAGGCGTAGGCAGATGGAGCAAATCGAATGGTGCAACCGCCCTCAGGCGCAGGAGAGCAGCATTGAGGAGGAGATGCAGGCCGAGCCTGTCGCTGAAGTTCAGAAGGGCATCAGTGTCGATACGGGCGAAAAGATGCCCAAAGGTTGGTCGTTTGCACCGGCAGATTGGAAGCCGACTCCGTTCGGTTGCTTGAATGGCAAGATTCCTGATCTCGTTCTTCAGATTTGAGCACCGTGATTAGCAGTGTACATCAAAGTATTGTAGCGTCTCGTCGTAACACCATAGTGTAGCATCAAAGCAATCAAGGGTCTTGTTGTCACCATGATCGAACCGTAGCTGATTGTGTTTGTGGTTGAGTACGAAGCGAGTAGCAAAGAGGTGAAGGAAAGTGCACCCGATCCAACGACCCGATATTGCAGCGAAAGAAGGGCTTGCGAGATGAGCGATCTGCATTCCAGTGAATCATCCTTGATGACGATCAAACATGGTCCTCTTTCGCCGCATCTTTTTTCGTGTCTTTTCTTGTGACCTAATTGTTCTGAGATACTGTACAATACAGTAATCGAGAAGCAGGGTCGCGAGCATGTCGCATCATCTTGCATAGTGCAGGCTGGAAGCGAAGCGGGACCAGATAGAAGTTGAGCCGCTTTTCCTGGCATTTTCGCCTTTTTCTTTTTCTTTTTTTGATCAGCGTTCCTCGCAGTGGAAGAGAAGCAGAGAGAGACAGTTGGTCAGTGCGAAGCAAAGACCGCCATTCTGAACCACGAGTCTGTCAGGTCCTGTCGCGACGATCACCGTCCCATCTCGGTCGCTTTCTGGTTGAAGCGTTTCGTACCCTGTGGAATGACCCTCTTGACCAAGCTGGTTTGACTCTCGTGTGTCAAATTGGACCCTCTGATCGGGGCCTTTCCTCCAAGAGAGGGTGAACAAGATTGCTGAGGAGGCCAAGCAAGGGCGAATGCGGTCTTGCTGTTGCGTGACGCGTCCCAACTAATGTACGTAGCCCTGTCTAAGTTAGAGCGATGAGAAGTTAGTTTGTTTTTGGTGTCGCCTCTCGCTGACCTGCATTTCGCTGTGCGCTCAGACCATCTTGTCTCCTCCTCGCAGACAGCCGCGGTCTCTGTGTCGTCGTCTTGTTTTTCTTCTTCTTCCCAAATTGGAATGTCACCTTTGAGTGAGTGTCTTGCTGCCTCGTTCCGCATCGCTTTTCGAGTCGCAGACAGATTCATGCATTCCCTTCATTGTTGCGTATTGCCCCCTTGGTTGATCAGGTCAACCTTTTCGCCCGGCCTCGCTTTTGTGTGGGATTCATTTCTGCACATCCGTGTGTCAGGGCGGTCGGTTCGATGAGCAAATGTAGCCAGCCCATCCAGCCATCCAGTCCCCCTTCCGCTCAGTGGCGGGATGAATGGAAGTCTCGGCGAGTAAAACTTGCCCTTGTTTCCGCGTGTGCGACCGAGTAATGGGTGGAATGAGTGTGTGAGTGAGTGAGCAAGAGAAAGCGTGAGGTCGCCTGTCATCCTCTCCCTCTGCTCAGCGGGAGCGGTAGTCCGCTCCTGCCTGCCAGACACCGCAGGAAGCTGCATATTCCTCCCAGCCCTTCTCATTTTGCTTTTTGGGATCCCCTCGCTCCACCTCGGGCCTCGCCAGCCATCCATCCGTTCCACCATCGTACACAACATCACCTTCAGGCCCATCTGTGACCATATCCCCCTCCGCTTCCGACTTTCCAAAGTTTCATACATAAAAACAAGATCACAATGACCGGCGCTACCGACCCCAAGAACTCTGCCGCTGAGGCTGGGTCCATCGAGCAGTCCATCAAGGACAACAAGCGTGACGCTGCCAAGCAATCCGAGAAGAATGCCGCCGAGGAGCTCGCCGACGAGGACGAAGACGATGAGGAGGACGAGGACTTCGTAAGTAGCAATCTTCGACATCCCCTGCCATCCTTTCCTGCTCTCGTATACTCTTTAGTGCTCTCTTGTCTTGTTGTTGTTTCTGTAAGTCTGAACCACTTTGCTGACATGTTGCTCTATCCAATCTTTCTTGTGAATCGACATCGTCACGAATGGGCAGGAGGAGGGTGATGATGATGACGAGGAAGGCGACTACGAGGAGGATGAGGACGAGGAAGCCGCTGGCGACGTCGATGAGGACGACGAGGATGACGCCGCCGTCGTAGAGGGTGACGACGATGAGGTTGACGAGGACGCCGAGGAGGAGGCACAAGAGTAAGTACTTAACCCCCAGCAACCACTGATCTTGTGTTCCGTCACTAACCCATCATTTCTTTGCCTTGGCTTTGCACCACAGGGAGGACGAGGAGGCTGGCGAAGAGGAGGATGCTGAAGAGGAGGACGAGGAGGACGAGGAGGCTGGTGCAGGAAGCAAGAGGAAAGCGGATGACGAGGGTAACGAGGACGACAGCAAGGCTGCCAAGACCGACGAGTAAAACCTTTTCTCTCCCCTATGTATCAAGAACGAAAGGACATTGCTCGCCTCGCAACCCATCTGTACAACTTCTTCTCATTTTCAAGACTTTCTCCCGCTGCATCTTATAGCCAATGCAAATCCACCTTAGGCCAGCAATTCACGTGTGATCTGGACAGGATCGCCTCAGCACGGGATCCTTGGAAAGCCCTCCTGGCGCCCGCGAACGATGAATGGACGAGCACATGTCCACGTTGTGGTGGGCGTAGATGGATTGTGACAAAGCAGAGCGTCAAGACACAGACACTTGAATCGTCGGCAGCATCAGACTCCTGCCCAAAGGCCGGTTACACTGCCTTGTCTTTGCGTGAGCTGGGAAAGGTTCGAAGGAGACCTTAAGAGGATCTCTTCAGAGTGACTGAAAGGAGACATTGTGATTTGCAGAGTAAGGCCGTAAGCGTCCAGAGCGCAATATGGCTCTGCCACACTACGGTCACAAGTCCCAACGCTCTTCTCTTATCAAACAAACGTCACGGACCACTCGTTCAACCGTAGGATGCGGGGCTATGCAAGAAAATAAACGATTGCAGCAGAGAAGAAATAGGCAATAAACAAAGAATGAATAGCGAACGAACGAACGAACGAACAGATGAGTTGATAAACAATTGAAAGTGAGATCGAGGGTATTATGTGCAGAGATTGTCCTGAGTCTAAGCGCGAACCTGAGCACCGAAAGCGTGATTCATGTCTGGCACCATACTCTTGGGCAAGTGCGAGGCCATGATCTGCGGGCTTTCCGGTGGCGTGGGAACGGCAGAAGAAGTGTGCGAATGGAAGCCGGGGGAAGGTGGAGCGAGCATCGGCATGGAAGGATGATAGGGCATTCCCATAGGAGGCTGAGCAAAGAAAGGCATAGGCACCTGGAGTGTGGCGGGGTTGAACATCATGGATGCGGACGGGCCCATGCTTCCCTGCGGCCACATAGGCATCGAAGGCATCTGAGGAGTGCCATATCCATTCATGGGGAAGCCGACCATAGACGGCGAAGGAGGCATCATGCTTGGACCCCAGGTGGCTGTGGGAGAGCTCATCATACTTGCGCCAGATCCTCCGACCATGCTGCCGGCACCAAAGCTCATGACCGAGTCACGATTTGTGTTCCTGCGAGCTTTGATGGTGTTTTTCGGCATCTCTGCTAGCCACTCAGCGGGTGCTTCACTGCGTCTTCGGCTGGGCCGAGTCACGGATGCATTCATTGTAGCGTATGCTTGAGCGGCGTCAGACTGAGTGCGCGAGCGACCGTGAGAACGAATCTCGGAAAGGCTTTGACGATGCATAGGGTTGAGCGGAGATTGTTGACGTTGCTGAGGAGGAAGCGACATGCGCACAGAACCGGTTGGCGAAGCGCTGTATTCGGTCTCTGCCGATCGAGTCAGCGTTGGTCTCGACATGCCGCCGATCTCGGATCCTGCCGCCGAAGGAGTAGTTGTGAGATGAATCAATGGAGGTCGGGCGACGCTCATCCTTTGGCTCTGACGGATACTGGCTGGCATGCGAGCCTTATTGTCGCTCTGAGCAACAGTCATCTCCTTGGGTTCCGATTCGTTGGATTGGCTTGCCTGACTTTGTGCGCCAGATGCCAACGACATCTGTGACTGGTTGTTGAGCGAAGCAGATCCGCCTTCCTTGTTCAATGAGCTTGGCTTCTGCAAAATGCTTTCTGCTGGACTCATTTCGCTGCCAATCGCCGTCTCACTCGTGGTCGTGGTGCCAGTCTGCTGAGCCTGTCGATGGGCGAAGTCGATGTGGCGACCTAGAAGGCGAGCGAGCGTTTGCGAGTTGTTGGTGCGGCCGTCGTACTTGGGCCGAGCAGTGATCAAAAGCTTGGTGGCTTCAAAGATCTCTTCGTTGGTCCAGATGGTCCAGCCGATAGCTACACGCCGCTGGATAATCTTCCAGTAAGGACTTGTCGCCGCGTGAATCTGAGAGACTAGTCTACCGTCCTCGTGTGTAATATCAAAGATGCTGTAGTCGCCCTTGACATCGCTGGGAAGAGGATCAACTTTGAGAGCCCAGTGGTCTGTTTCGAGGCCACGATTGCGCATGGCCGACTTGAGACCATCTGCCTCGATGCCGACGAGATCCGATGGGATCTCCTTGGGGTCCACAATGGTCGCGATCAGCCAGACGCGCCTTGCTTGAGGATGAGGCGCAGCGTTGACCTCCTCGACGGCACTGCTTTTCGACATGCAGGAGCCCATCTTGACGAGAAATCTAACGGAGGCGGTAGGATTCGAGAGGTTGCAGAGACTGCGAGAGGGTCAGGGAGACAGCCGAAGTTTTGTGGCTGCTTCGGAAGAAGCCGTTCGCCCAAGGAGTGATAGGTTATGGGCCAAGTTGGATGACGAAGCTCTCAGAACTGAGCAATAGCGGCCATTTCGGAGACGAGTCGAGTGAATAGATATCTGGGTTCAACCGAAATGTCCTTGGACAGACAAGGTGGGATCCGAGCCTTGGAACCAACGACAGCGTTGGACGAAGCAGGTGCGACGAAGACCGATGGGCTTGGTGCAATCAAGCGTATTGATAGTGAAGCAAGACTCAACCACGCGGGTCGATGTCGAGTGCAAAGTAAGGTGCCCAAAGGTGGAAGGTCGAAGTTTAGGATGATGGCAATGAAGCAAGACAAGCAAAAGAAGCAAGAGGGAGGACCGCAGCAGAATGAGAGGCAAATATCAGCAAGCTGTTGAGCCCAAAGGCAGAAGGGTGGGGCCGGTGGGAAGTTGAGGCAAGGCAACCAGAGGCGGAGTGGAGTCAGTCAACCAGTCAGTCAGTTGCTTCAGGCCGGGGACCTGAGGACCAAATATGCAAAGCAACCAGCTCCGACAGATCGCGGACGGAGTCAGGAAGAGATGTCAACGTGATTGGATCTGCATCTGCACCTAGCGTAATCACCTTCTCTCTCTCACACACACAAACGCTCTCTTCTCTTCCAACGGATGGCGGGCGCACAGCGCAGTCTACACAGCGGTCACTTGGATCACCACTTCTTGGCTCTTGGTTTCAGGCATCAGAGGCGTGAGAGGCGTGAGAGGCGTGAGAGAGCAGCTACAGACTTCGGCATTGCAATGCAACGCGAAAAGAGACACCAAAGTGGGACGAGTTAAGGACCGGATGAAACGTTCCACCTTTTTCTCTCAAGATTTCTCAGAGTAAATTTAGCGGCGGGCCGAAGGAGCTCGAATCGACCAAATCTGGCTTTGCCTTTTCTACAGGCTCAAGAGCACGGGTGCAAAAGTGTATTGTCTAATCGTGTATGACCTCTTGCACTTAGGCGAGAAGAGGCCAAGCCAGACCATGCTGTAGCCGCATCTAGCTGTGGGGCACTCTTTCCTCCAGATCTCGTGTGTTGACTGGTTTAGCGAGCGAGAAAGAGCCAGACCCTTGGCTGGGCAAGAGGCAGAAGCGAGGCGACGGAGACGATTCCGAAAGGCACACAAGCAGCACACAAAATGAAAAATGTGCATTCGAAGCTGCTTCTGCTGCTGCTTCGGCACTGCACAGACTACGTCGCGTATTGAGACACACAAGAAGCACTCCCATCAGCTCCAGGCGAGAGAAACGCGTGCAAAGAGATCATGCAAGAATGCGCAATCCCGTGGAGTTTCAAAAGTTGCCCTGGTCGCGGCTCGGAACGAGAGATGATTTCAGGCGCGCGTGGTCCTCGCAAATGAACGTAAGGCCAAGGCTTTTCTTCGAGACGTTCATATCAAGTCTGCTTGGAGATGCACATTTTTCGCAGGTGGACACGGGAAAGAGAACGCCTCTTTGCTTGGCTCAAAGTCAAGTTTGAGCAGATCGACGGCCGACGAGTGTTCGAAAGTCCATCATCCAATTCTGTCTCTCTCGGCAGTACAGAGAATCATGTCTCACCCTTGATCATCGGCAACACAATACGGACCTCTCGTTAAAAGGTTTTGGATTTTAATATTTGTTTATACTGTAAAAACAAAACCACAATTTCGTTCGACGGCAAGGAAAAATAGCGCACCCTGAACGGCACATCTTGCCATCCATCCCGTGCTGAAGCTGCAACTTGAGAACCCCTGCGTCAATGTGCGGGATAGACTGGCGTGCATCGTGGGTTGCTTAGGCCTCTGAGGTCCGCTTTGGGCAGACAATTCGTGTCAAGCTGTGATGGGAGTTTGGACCGGTGAAATCGCAAAGAATGAAAATCGGACTGCACCAAGCAACGGCCCAAACTGAAGGTATTTGCAGCGAGCAAGCAGAGGCAAGTGAGAGCAAGCGCGGGGATCGAGAGAAAGCGGCACGGGACAGCCTTCAGTTGGCAGTCCTTACGCGAGTTCATTTCAATCTGTGCCGGAAAAGTTGTGTGGATCTTCTCTCACATCACCGCGGTGTGCAAATAGATTTGGTCTCTTCCAACATTTGCATCCTTCCGTTGACAATACTGTGATGTACTGTAATAGCAGCTTGAAAATTGACACGACCCACTCATTCTAAGAGGCTCTTGCCACCAGCGAAGCTCGGATTTGCAGACTTGTAGGTATCGGCATGCTCATCCTCTTTGTCAAAGATCTCGACGGACATGGCGCGGTGATCCGACCATCGTCTTGCCCATTTATCACTCGGCTCGACGCTCAACAGCGCCAGAGAGGATCATTGGCTATGTGCCTCCGCATTTAGCAACGTCCTCTTTCCTTCGCACCTAAACAAACATGCAACGACTCGTGCTGCTGCAACCTATGGAACTCTTGAACAATAGCGACCTTGCGAGCTTTCCAAGAAAGTGAAAGGACGGACAAGAGCGCCACAGATTTCGACCTTTGCTGTGTGTTTTCAATCGCCGCTGGATACGATCCACACTCACTTTTGGCTTAGAGATCATACAGCCGGTTGAAAATCTACAAAACACAGAAAATACAGTATACTGTAGTACACAAGATTCCACCACTTTTTCTGGCCAAACTCGACGAGGAGAGGGGTCCATGTCTCAGCTCAGCAGCATGTTTCGACAGCCTCGGCAATTCTCAATTCTTTTCTCGAATTTCGATAATCATGGTTGATTTTCCATCCCTTTTTCGGAGTGTGAGAGTCGACAAAGAGGCATGCCAAGCCAAACGAGATCATGGGATCATCAGCTGAGTGGGATTTCCCTTGCTTCTTGCTCCGTTGCGTGTTTTGTTGTTCATGTCTGGACGTTGCCCCGTCTTGGGCTTCCAGATCTGCAGCACAGCACAATTCACCATTCCACTCTGTCTCTGATGGTCTTCCCGGCTCTTTCTCCGCTTAAGCGCCCCTCGCTTGCGTCACACAAGGCAAACGACCTCGAGAGCCAGATTGTCGGCTTTGCATTTCAAGAAGCACAATGACGACGCTGTACATCTATCTCCTCAGAGAGTCATGGTCGTGGACCCTAAACCAGAGGCATTGTAGGTTGGAACATCGGAACGCCTCCGACTTTTGTAGCCTCGAATCAAGCTGCTCCTGCAAAGAGAGGTCAGTGCCTCCACCTACTGCATTCGTTAGAACCAAGCTCAAAGTGTTTGTCGCAATGCCGCGCAAGCCAAAATACCACCATTGTCCGCCCACAGCTGTGCTATTTGGATTGTCGCCTTGGTCAGAGCTGCCTGAAGTGAGCTGACCACCGGTTTCAAAAGGCGTGACCAAGTTCAGCGGCCTAAGTCACAAGCGTCTGTCCATTCGTTCTTATCTTTTGCGACTATCGCTGAACGCCTTCGCGCTTTTTCAATGCGTTGTGAGTCGAAAGAGGCTTTCTCTTCTGGTCAACTGGCTGACTGACTCATCATGGCTTCGAGCAAATCATCGTCGATCATGTCCCGTGTGAGGATCTTCCACCGTCGATGGCTGCCAGTGCTTAGACGAGACTGGTATCATGTCAGATAGCAATCCAAGCACAGCGAAAAGCGAATGACAATGGCTTGCTATATCTGATGTGGTGTCTGTCTAACGGGCCTGCTCTACTTCCTTGGAGGCTTGCCGCGCTTGGAACTCGATGAGCTCGACTTCGACTTGCCATTGACCTTGGAGATCTCGGACGAAGACAACTTGAGCGTTCCTCCAGCAAACTTGCCGATACCCATACCGAGACCACGCTGTCGTTTCCTCGTCTCCTTCTTGAGTCCCATCTCGGTCGCTGTTGCTTGGTTTGCATATGCCTGCTTGAGTGATGGATGCCATGTTCCCAACTCTTTGGCCTTCTCCCTCTCCTTATCGCGACGCTCTCCCGCTGCTCTCCTCATCCCTTGCCTGATCGCTGCTGGTGCTTTCGAAAGCTGTTGACGCTTCAACTCGTTCTCTCCCCATCCTCGACCTATCGCTTGTCCTTTGCGCTGTGCTTCGGTAGCAGACAATTCCATGATACGGGCTATTGTGTCATTCGACGACAAGTTGGATTTGCCTTTGGACGTAGTTCCGGTTCCTGGTGCGAAGAGTGTAGTCGACAGTAGCTCAGACAGAAGACGATCGTTGGCTACGAGCTGCTTCTCCTCTTCCTCTTCTGCTGTCGTCAGCTTCGTAGCGCTTGCTTGGTCCTCTGTTGCGATCTTGTCGATCTTGGAAGACATGAAAGCCTTCCAACCCTTCTTGGCATCTTTCAACTCGTCCGCGTCCGGGCGATTCTCTCCACCAAAGACGACCGTCTCAACAGCCCTCGACTTTGGCGTCGTCTTCTTGCTTGTCCTCAAGCCATTTGTGCTTGCTTCGTCGTTCGTTGCGGATGCTTTCGTTGATCCAAAGAGTAGATCCATTTCATCCTTCTCTTTTACTGGCACTTCTTCTGCCACTTCAGCGTCGGCTTTCTCGCCGGCCAGACGTTTGCGCTTCTTGCTTGATAGTCTTTTCTTGCTGCTGGAGCCTTCCGTATCTTCATAGGATGCCGAGCCGCTGGCTTCAGGTAGATCAAAGGAGGAGAGAAATGCATTGCCAAATGCTTCGAGCTGCGCCAACTGAGCAGCTTTTGCCTCGGGATCCTGTTCTTGCTCCTGCTGTACTGCGCTATCGACCTTGCGCTTTCCCTTGCGGTCGGCCTTTGTGTTCCAGGCTGAGCTCATCGTGGCTTTTCGTGACCACTTCTGATGCGTGGAAGTGTGAGCAGGGCTGTGAGGTGTAGTGTTGATGAGGTGTTGCAGGACGAGAAGGCTGTTCAGAAGAAGAAAGTTGGCCAAGCTGAAATTTGTCAAGGGTTTCCCGTGTCCCGAGTAAAAACTCACATTGCAGCTCTGCAGCTGCAAAAATTGAAGCCGTAATTTTTTTGCTCTCCTTTCTTGTGCGCTTTCTTCTCAATTCCCTTTTTTTTTGTTTTTGTTTTTGTTTTTTTTTTGGCAAGCACAACCTCCACCAAAACGACACAGGCCAACTCACACAAAGGTCACACAGTCTTGTGACTGAGCATCTTCTTCGGAATCAACATTCTTTGTCCTTGCCTACCATCCCCTAACGACGATAAAATATGAGTGGGTCATCTGCTCGAAACCTGGCTCTATCCAGTCTGCAGGTGTCACGGGCATTCTCTACCAGCCACAGCTCAGCAGCACTGTCGTCGAGATTGCGCAAGCAGTGGCAAGGCAAATCGCAATCCACATCCGCACCATCGGCAGCAGCAGCAACAGCATCCACCGGCAGCTCATCCACCGCTTCTTCATCGCAAGGTGGGCCGTCGACCCAGCCCCAAGAATCGACATCAAACTCATCCCACAAGCCCAATCTCAGACGCTCCTCGCCTCATCGCAAAGCTGCTCTTCGAGCCTTACGACATGCACGCGGCACAAGTGGTTCTCATACAGCCACCAATGCAGCTACCAAGTTTGTCTCGAGCGAAGATAAAGGCAAGGCCAAGGAGTCTGAACCCATCCACAGCTCCGCTGGACACGACAAGAAGGCGACAGCTGCGGCGCACCAAGTGTCTCTTCTCAAAGAGCTCCATGCCCTCGATGATATGCTCGATACGCTTCAAACTAAGGCGTTCAACATTTCGCAGCGTCTCAAGAGCCTAGAACTTTCCCGCAAAGGCCGATCAGATCAACTTGAAGAGACTTGGGGCCCGGATCGTCTTTCGCCGCCACCTTCCAAGACCAGTGAAGATACGTGGTCGGCAGCACCAAGTGGATCCTCACCTCCGTCCAAGCACGGCGACAAACGCTCAGAAGAGCCCAACACCCGCCTCGTCTTCGGCAACGACCTTCTTGCTGAGGCTCGACTGCAATGGAGAGACGGCAAAGGCAAGATTGTCCCCAATATCGAGTACAGCGGTCCCTTCGCGGACGAGCAGAAGCGATGGAACGAATCCATCACTGGCTGCATCACAGCCAAGAACGTACCCATTGACAAAGTGCCTCCTCTTCGAGAGATGGAAGTCGCCAAGCTCGCTCACGGACTTGATCGAGTCCTCTTCAACCCAGGCATCTACTGGCTGCGTGATCCTCGTTCGGGCATCTACAACTTCGACCCTCGCATCAAGGACATCCTCGACGTGGACCTGTTTGACTATGCTGCTCTACCGCCCTACGTCACCTCGAGTAAAGACCCGGAACTAGCCACGCTCACCCAGAAGCACGCCAAGAAGTACTGCGGCAGTACGAGTTCCATGACCGCGCTCCTCTCGCAGTGCTACTTTCTGATTTCCGGTTGGCGCCATCCCGACGTCACCGGATTCACCGCGCCTTTCGCTGGCATGCCGACTGGCTTCAGCGTAGGCGCCAAGCTCCCCGCGTCCATCCTCCTCCACTATAAGGATGGATACTATGCCATTGACGCTGACAAGACTGCTGCTGGTGAAGCTGAGAACTCCAACTACGTGCTCACGTCTTTGGGCAAGAGTATGGAGAAGATGCTTACGGCTACTCCGGAGGAGTACGCAAAGTACATGCGTATCAATTCGTGGAAGTTGAGCGAGGAGGAAAAGACGAAACCGGAAGCATACCATTATGCGTGTACGGACAAGATGATGATGCGTTCGCAACTCGATTGTCACGACGACCGACTGCCACGCAAGACGTTTGACCTCAAGACTCGTGCAAGCATTGGCATCCGAAACGACCGAGCCAACTACGTCGAGGGTTCCGGCTACCAGATCCGCCGCGCCACTGGCGTGTTGGAGTCGTTTGAGAGGGAATACTTTGACATGATCCGAGCCGCTTTCCTGAAATACAACTTCCAAGCTCGAATCGGCCATATGGATGGCATCTTTGTGGCCTACCATACCACCTCGACCATCTTTGGATTCCAGTACATTTCGGTCGAGGAGATGAACGAGAGGTTGTTTGGAAGTCAGGAGATGGCGGATCAGGCGTTCAAGTTGAGTTTGGGCATGATGGAGGCGGTTTTGGAAGCGGCGACGAGTATGTTCCCGGAACAAACGCTCAAGATTACCATAGAGACCAAGGAGAAGGGCGAAGTGGGGACGACGGTCTATGTCGAACCTGCTGAGCCTGTTACTCGCACAACCGATTCATCTGATGCGGCGTCGAAACCAGCTCGAAGCATCGCGCAGCTCGACATCACAGTCGACCGGTACCTGGATGGCGGGCTCATGCTTGGGCCTGTTGACTTTTCCTACCTGCCGGGACGTCGAATTGATCCCATGTCGGATGACGAGATTGAACGTCGGATGCGATCCTCGCTGCCGGCGGTTCGATGGGAGATTGATTACTCGATCAACCCGCGTCCCGACCTGAGTGAAGCCAAGATTCGGTCCAACCTTGAGGGGGTTCGAGCTCGACAGGCTTCGCTCAATTCGCTCATCCTACCCAACGTCGAGGCGCTGAATGAGCGAGAGCAGTACCGTACCGATGAGCTCTCCAAGAATCCGGAGGCGCTCCAGAGGTTTTTGGACGAGAGGAAGAGTGGTGTTGCCGCGGGAATGCCTCTGGCGCCAGGTCAGTTGTCGGCGGAATCGGTGGCTGCGGATGGTGATGGCAAGAAGCAGAAGGCTGCGGCAGATGCGGTGCCGGATGATGTGTTGGCAGCGGGAAAGGGCGAGAATGCGGCGGATAAGAGCCCCAGGCGCAAACAGGCAGAATCGAGATTCATCAGGTTGAGGAATATGAGGACGTTGAGGTTGAGAGAGTTGGCAAAGTTGGGTGCTAAGGATGCAAAGGATTCTACAAGGGAGGATAAACGCATCATGTATGAGCCTCGATCGTAGATACAATTAATCGCACTAGGCCAAGAGGGATGTCCAAGATGAGACTTTGAGGAGGTGCAAGGGAGGAGCCGCGATCGTAGATTCGCTCGCACGCACGCACTATATGGGCATAGAGGGAGGCGCAAGATGAGAGGTGCGAGGGAACGAGATTGGGATCGTAGACATGTAACGTTAACGTACTCGATTCACCCCAACTTGTGCCCTATTTTCTCTCCCTATGTGCCTGGTCGTGACAACAGCGTTAATGCAATGCAATGTGGGCGGGGCAGAGGGCACTCTTGTGGCTTGACTCGTTGCCGATGGCAATGATGCTACATACCACGTTCGCACACCTCAAAGCATCCTAACCTCGCGGCGCTTGCTCTAAACCTCATAGCTCGCCTCTGTATTACAGTCACTCCGCAAAATCTCAATCCTCATAAACAAGATTCGCCTATCACAACACACACACACACATTCAATCGGCCAGGCAGACGGACAAGATTTGGAACGAAATGCACTTATGCGTGTTATTGGATTGACTTCTCCTTCTGGAGACGAGTCTGTATGAGTTACAAAATCCCTTCTTCGCTTTGTTATGGAAGCTTGGAATTTGAGATGGGAGTAAAAAGGTTGGGGCGGCGATGGGCCACCTTTTTGGGTTTGGTCGAAATGGGGGGGAAGCAGGGGAAAGCCGCCAGACTGGACGAATGACACCCATGCGGTCAAGTGTCATCATCCGGTCTAGAGAGATGGTGGTGGTGGTGGTGCTGGGTGAAGAACCGACACGAATCGAAGGTGAAAGGTGTAGGAAAATGCAAAGAAAGTCGTACAGAAAGACGAAAGTCGGTAACAAGAAGTCGGAAAACTGGGTAGAGAAAACGAGTGGGACGATCGACATCGACCAAACCCAAGCCTGCAATTGTCCTTCGTGATCCCTGTGAACAGCTGAGAATCCTTACATCTCGTACTTTAGATCAATGCCGAGGGGGGTATGGGAAGAATGCTGCTTTGCTATCAAATTTAGAACTTGAGAGCGTGGGGCTTCTCACCCTTGGAGAGCGAGAAGGTGGCAGCAAGGTACTTGGCCATGGTAGGACCAGCCTTCTTGACGGCAGCGATGACAGCCTTGTCAAGAGCCTTCTGGTCAGCGACCTTGGACTCGGGATGAGCCTGCTTGTTGGCGGGGTCAGCGAAGAAGGAAGCCTCAGCCTTGACCTTGGCAGCCTTCTCCTTGTTGAAGTAGGCGTCGTTGATCTTGTCGTCGACCTTGACATCGGAAACGTCGATCTTGGTCGAGGTGGCGATGACGTAGGCCTGGTTGACACGGCGGATGGGAACACCGTTGACCTTGAAGGGGCCAGTGACGAGCAAGAGACCAGAGTCAAGCTGCTTGAGGAAGACAACACGCTTGCCACGGAAGCGACCGGCGAGAAGGATGAGGACGGTACCGGGGGTGATGTTGGACTTGAGCTTGGTGGGCTTGTTGACCTTGCGGTTGGCCTTGGGGGTGCGGGCCTCATCGGCGGGGTAGAAGCGGGGAGCCTTCTGGTTGCGGACGAGACGCTTGCCATCGTTCTTGGGGCCCTTGGCGGCAGTCTCCTTGTGGGCGGGGGTCTCCTCCTGCTTCTTAGGGGCACCCTGGCGCTCCATGTTCTTGTAACCACCCTTCTTCTGGAAGGCCTTGGTTCGGCCCAAGCGGGCCACGTTGGGTGCAACGGTGTGACGGGCCATTTTGTCGGATTATATGCTGATGGTGGTGGTAAGAGTTAGAGAGAAGAAATTAAGATTACGTGTCAGTTGAGCTGACTTTGCGTGAAATGCACTTGCAACTGTTGCGATTAATCGGACCAGGACCAATTCTCCATCCTACGTCTTTGCACTGATGATGCCAATTGTCGAGGCATAAAGTAATGTTGTCGTTGCTGCTATTGTTGCTGAATCTGTCATTGATGCTGGCACTTTCCGTTGTTGTCGATGCCATCTGCAATCCCGACTGTCATCTGCAATGTGATGACAGCTACACTGTGGTAGACCAGATATGCCTCCCACAGTTTTCAAGTACTTCCATACGATTGCAAATCAAGCTTTCCTGATGTCCGTGCTGTCCTTGGAATGTCGTCTGATAGCTGTTCATTGTCATGCTGCGAGTCCATCTGTCCGTCGAGGTCCGAGTCTGACTATGCTTCGAAGTAACGAGTTCCGAGTTTTCTGGTCCATCGTGCTATCCTTGGATGTCCATGCTGTGCTCCTGTATGCCATTGGCCGATCTACGATATGCTCTCCAGTCGATCTGCTCCACCATGGTCGACCCATTCATATGACCTCCAATGATGCCGGTGATGTTGGAATGCGTGCTCTTCTGAGTCTTACCAATGCCGTTGTGCGTTGCTGGGATGTCGGAAGTAGGATGAAGAATGGAGAGTTGGCCGTGGATATCGCCTTCAGTATAGACTTACCTTTTCTTGATGGCGTGGAGAAGAGACACAGTGAATGGCAGATGCAATCTCGAATGTCACTCTCACACACTGATGCTTGCTGAGCTCCACGATCGATTCTTGGCTTAGCTCTGGCTTTGACTGGCCTAGCTAACATTCCAGCCGGCACCGAACTCTGACTGGCTGCAACTGGCTACGCCAACGAGTTGCAAGTCGATCTGCAGGAAAGGGTGAGCTCAATGTCGACTCTGGCCGGTGGAAAATTGTCCAAATTTGCAGCACGTGACAATTATAGTTCGGCCGGCTTCATCATAACGCGAAAAAGAGCGACCGCCCATCACCGATCAGAACAGAATTAGCATGAGATATCGGCGAGAAATTTATTTTTTGAACTGCACTTGTCCAAGCTGCCACGATCTCACATCAAGTCTGTGAAATGACTCGAATTTGGAATTGCAATTGTTTCACTGCTGTCCCAGCGAAGCAAGCGAGGCAAGCGGAACTCCTGTCCTGCTTTGTCGCTGTCGCCGCCTTCCTGTACTGCCCTCTCAGTGTTAACATTATGCCCTATCGCAGCAAGCATATTCCCACGTTCAACCAGGGTGTGAATTGAAACAAGTCGCAGTAGCTACCAGACTTCAAGATCGTAAAAGCGGTGAAGATTGGGACTGGTGAGCATGGATCTGCACCTAAGCGTTCGCAACTGTAGCTAGTCTCTCTCTCGCGCGAGCGCACGGACACAGGTCGAATAACCCAAAGGTAGACTGTAAAATGAAGTTAGCACAAGAGATGGTGTGCGAAAGGAGAGATTTCGGTCCGAGCATATACTGTACAGTACTTGTCCGCCATCGCCGTCGTCCACGCTTCTCCGCTTTGGGTGGGGGGGGGGGGGGGGGGGGGGGGGGGGCTTGTCGGGGGTGTTGGTTGTTGTTGTTTGTTTTTAAAAAAAAAACAAAAATTCTTTCTTTTTCTCCCCCTTTTTT